>JBBPCS010031539.1:0-22382 GCA_037974645.1 Hollardia meadi
CTGATCAGTTTGGTTTTAATTAGTTATTTGATGCTATAAAAAGGGGCTGAAACGTCATGATTGACAGCTGAGCCCTGAGCTCGTGATTGGGTCTGGCGGGTGTATGGGTGGGAACTCGACACTGTGGCTCCACCCCCCGATCACTACTGCACAGACTCTGGCTCCAAATGACATCACCAGTGCAAGATCGTAGCGCTCATATTCGGGATATTTTGGCTTCGGTTTTGTACAGTGGGAGGAAGTGGAGAGGCAGCGTCCATCTTTATTTATGTCGATGGTTTACATCAGAAGTCTCTGTGTGTTATGCACCATGCAGCTGCAGCAGAGTGCTCACACCTACTGTGCAAACAAACACACCATGTTTACCCCCCACACACCGTCCAAATTTTAAGTTCACAATCATGGAGATGTTTAATACCAAGCAGATAATTCGTTGCTGTTGATGCCAGTGGGGATTTTGGCAACAGTCTGCAGTCAGAATGTGATGTAACTTGTGGTATCGTGTTTGTTTTTTTTCCAGCTAGAGCAGTTTGCGGTTGTTTTAACGGGGGCATCTCTCTGAAGCTGAGTCACATGAAATCTTCTCACAGACGCTGACGGTATGAAATAAAGCACACATGGCAGAAAGGTGGCAGAAAGATTTGAAATTAAACTAACAGAGCTCGTCACCTTGTTTTCTGCAGTGATCTTTACAGGAATAATATAGCAACCTCGTGCACTAGTCCAATACCGACTTGGTGACTTAGTGGCCCAAATTTCCTGAACGCAGCACAGTTTTATTTCATTTTACCTGAAAACAGCCAAACTTTAGTTTTTAGAGACTAAATCTAAAATTTTAATCAACCTTCAAAACCCACAATTTCTTTAATGTGTGTGTAAGTGTAGAATTTTCCTAAATCTTTCAAACAGGAAACAGAAACAACAGGATATAACCTTCCTCAGTGAGATAACTCTACAGCTATTGCATGCATTGTCATAAATGTGTTACACACATTCATGGTCCCCAGAGGATGAATTGTAAAACTTTGATCCCCCGACTTTTCATCTAGTGCTATCATTTTATTGTCTAACACTTTAAGGCCAAATACCTGCAAACTAATGACACTCCCATCAGCCTCAGCTGTACTTTGTGTTTAGTGCTAATATTCTAATGTTAGCATGCCCAACTAAAGATGTTAAACATGGTAAACATTACTCCTGCTAAACATCAAGATGCTAGTATTGCTGTTGCGAACTGAAGTTAGCATACAGCCTCACAGAGCCACTAGCATGGCTGCAGACTCTAATGGGGCTTTTCCATACATGCGTTGGCCTGGCTTGTCCCGGCACATCAGGGATTTGCATCTCCACTACAACAGGGCTGGTGTGTCTTTAACCGACGACGCACTGCAACTCTACATCTAAAATCTCACGGTGCTGCTTCTGGATCAGTGCTCTTCCTCCCTGCAGTATTATTGAAGAAGCCTCTAACAAAGCTCTGCTAATTCACTGCTGAACACCTTTACTTTTTGATAAATTATTCACAATAAAAGTCCCACATTATTTTGTTATTTAATGACTTTAATTTATGAAGCAGCAAAACCAGGGTGTTGTTGGGTTTTCACCAGCAGTAGCTTAACACGACTCCTGCAGCTGAAAGTGAAGGCTAGTGGAGATGATGCTTCCTAGGACAACAGGGAAAAAAAAAAAAGTCCTCATCAACTGTATTTTAATGAATCATTATTAGGCATGTTAAATTAATCTGTAAAACACACATGCATTTGCTTATTATTAACATGCATTATTTGCATATTTGCACAGTATTAATATTCCCACTCAAATCCTTTACATGACTTGTTGTGATACAGTCTTTGTATTTTGCCCTTGATTTTGCATTTGCAAGTTTCTTTGCATAAAGAACTTTTTCCTGTCACACTTTGATTTGATGTAATTATTGATGTGGCTCCAAATTTTATTAGCAACACAATAAAATAGTACAAGATTCAGTCAGCGCCATTTTCACCCTACTCTCATAATATTTGTCCACAAGGCCAAAAAATGGTTTCTTTTAAAGATAAAATATGATGAGTGAGACTGGCTGCCTTTTGTTCCTGCTTTCAGGGTCACAGTCAGTTTGATGCCCGTGCTGTTGGCTGGTTGCTACGGGCTACGAGGCAGAGATTGACTGATGGTGGCATTCTCTCTCTTTGTGTGGCAGAACTGAAAAACTGAAAAAAAAAATAAATACAAATAAAACAAGAGGAAAGACAGGAGCCAAAACAGCGTGCCAGCCACAGACAGGCATGTGGCTGCAGGCTCCCCACTACAAACTGGGCCAGGTTTGTAAAGCTTAATTGCAGCTGCCTGCTGTGTTTAGAATAATGTAACCTCATTCAAGCGCACTCGCGTTTGAACTTTTGGTAAGGATCCACACTGTGTATGGAGGAATGATTCCTGCCTTATTCATCAGGGAGCCTGGCGAAATGGTATTTTATTACCAGAGGCAGGAGTTTCACCCATATACCCACAACCTTTAGGAATGGCCTATATTTAGCTGCTCGTGCTTCATAAGATATCGGTGGGCGTTTACTTAATGTTACTACGTGCAGCAGTTTGTGACATTCCTTGTGAAAATTTAGTAATTTAAGAGCATTCAGCTCGATGCAGCTAATGTGCTAAAGGAGGTGGGAATTCGATTTTGGAAACAGTGTAAAAGAGGAAAGAATTAATATTCATTCCTCAGCTACAACCACTCCTCCATAATGCATATCATGAATATATTCCACTGCGGAGCAAAGAAATCTACAAACGAACAAAAATAGATCATCGCGCCCCGACACATTTTCTCTTTCTCGCAGCTCCGTTTGGTGGCCAACATGCAGCTGTGATCAAAAGAGCACTTCTCCAGAGGGGGGGCAGGGTGGCCCGGTGCCGAGGCCGACTCGAACCGGAAGGTCACACGTGGGATTCAACACAGCAGCCGGCGCGTCAGTCACCGGAGAGGTAAGCGAACGCCTACCTGCTCGCGAGCTGCGAGATCCTCTGGATAAATGCAGAAAATGTAAATGTGGCGCACAGAAGGGCCAAGGATGTGACATGTTTCCTGTTGCAAACATAGTTTTGTTGTGACAGTCCCACCATCTGGACCAGGGGCGCCGGGCTCAAGGGCAGATGAAAGACACTTTTTTTTCTCTCCTCTCCTTCTCCATCAGAGTTCTGGACTGATTTCTGACCCGATATTCTGACCTAGTTAAAAAAAAAAAATCAGCAGTGGAGATATTTTGCAAATTGCATTGCCGACCCTGTATGCACATTAAATGTTGCCTTGCAGCTATGCACCACCTTTAAAGCTCAGCCCACATTGTGAAGCGGACCTCAAAGGAGGAGGTGCTAATCCCGGCGAGAGGAGCTCATCTTATCAGTATCTAATTTCATACTCTTTGGACTCATGCTGTTTATGAGGCATTACAGCTGCTGCACTACCTGCACACCACAAGTATCAGCAGTCTAATACGGTCCTATGAGGACCACGGGCCCTCAGGGCTCCATAATTAGTGAGTTATTCCCACAGTACACCATACAGCAGCTGACTTTTTCCCACTGATGAATAATGCAGCAACAAAAATACTTTGGTCATACATCCATCTAAACATTCAAAGTTCTCCATAAAAATTCTCTAATGTGGGTCCGACATGGTTTTTGCAGAAAAAAAACCTCCAGAATATCTGAATATGCAAATAATTTTAAGTTTAACCACTGGACACAAGATGTCTCCTCCTCCCCTACATCCTCAGTGTATGTGCACTGGAAGGCTTGGAGGATTAGCTTCTAAACTATTTGTGATGTCACAAATCATGCTCTTATAATCCGATTTTCAATGAGCACAGAGGAAATTTACACTTTCAGCAATGAATGAAAACGTCCTTGTAGTGTCAGACTCTGCACGTACATCGTTCTGCACAGTGAAGCTCAAACATTCAGCTGGACACGAGCGCTCCGGAACTTGAACAAATATTTTGTTGGCTCTTGTCTTTGTACTTTGTGCTCAACACTATTACATGTAAACTGAAAATAGTGATATTTTGGGTTGATGGCTGGCCTGACGTACCAACCCAAAGCGTTGGTATTTGACAACCTGGGAATGGGCCTTGACATCTTACACATCGCACCTTTAAGGTCTGATTAAGTTAAAAACACTTGGTGAGGCTGAGGAAAAGATCATGTTTTGCCTTAGGATACCCGCTTTGTTTTTTTAAACCACAAACATGATTGAAAACTCTCCTAGAGTTGTTCAAAATATCTGCTTCTGGTGCCACAACAGTCCCTAAAATGAGCCGTCTCTTGCCAAGGTGTTGCAGCTGAAAATCATTTTCCCCGTAGACCAACATTATAAAAGAGACGTCTGTAAAACTGTTGACAGGACACCTCGAACTGTCGGTTATGACTCTTTCTATGATGAATTTTTCATCCATGGAGGTTTTATATTTGCAAAACTTTCCTCGACTAGAGAAAATTGATTTAGAAAATCTCTGACGTCATCTCAATGTAAAGTCTATGGGCTGAGCTGGAACTTGTGGGCGGGGCCAACGGGAGAAACACTGCACATATTCAATGGGCCTCATAACCAGGAAGTAAACCAGGAAGCTAGAAAACCTTTGGTATATGTGCCAGGCGAGCAATTTTCATTGGATTGAATCCATCCAATCTTATAGTTCTTCTTTTACATCTATGTATGAAATGTACAAAATTAACATATCTGAATTATTGATTAGAGCAGCTAAATCTGGCTACTTAAAAAAAAAACATTAGTTCATGTTGGGAAATAAACTAAAAATTGGATATGTTGCTATTACTGCTGTTACACTGCTACTACTAACAGCATCAGTCCTAGCTCCACTCTGTTTGTGTGTGTGTGTGTGTGTGTGTGTGTGTGCAGACCACCACATATTCCCCTGCTGTGAGCCGCCACTGACGCGGCTGACTGGATGCGCGCCGCGCGGCCAATGGGAGCGCAGCAGGGCGGAGAGCAGCGGCACGTTGTACTACAGCGTAGTACCGCCGCCAACAGCAGACGCGTCTCCCGCTCAGTCCGTCGCTACTCAGCATCCTCTGGTTTATGGATTATACAGTTTCCCTCCAAGTGCAACATCAGCTGGCGGTGTTCCCGACACACTTCTACCAGAGCTACAGCGTGGAGTTACAGGTACATTTATTCTGCATTCCACTTGTCAGTCCCGTCTTCTTCGTTTCTTCTCTTCTTCTTTTCTATCCGTGATGTCAGGCGTGCGTGCAGAGGACTGAGTGACTTTATGTTCTTTACTGCGGGGGGAGAGACATGGTTGTCGTGTGTTGCATGCTGATTTTTTTTTTTTGTCCTCGCCGAGATTCTTGTTGCGTGCCGCCGCCGGCAGACGGAGCGGAGCGGTGGCTGCTGGCGCGGTGCGGCGCGGTGCGGTGCGCATTAAAAGTAAGCGGGGCAGCCTGGTGGAGGTTGACCTCACAGCTCATGAACAGGTCTGGTCTGTGAGAGGGGGTCCGGCCCGGGACACCTCAGGGGGTCCCGTGCTGAGGCATGATGATAGAAACTAAATCATCTCTGAGAATCTGTTTGAGAGTTTCGGTTAATCCCACGGTCTGTGGTTTCAGCGCAGTGATGGGCGAACAGTAATGAATCTCAAGCAAAGTAACAAGGTCAGCATCCATCCCGGGCTGCTCTGCATGCAGGAGGAGGGCTGCTGGATTCTCTCTCAAGGTGACATTTAAAGTGGATTAGAAGCAGAGATGGAGCGGAGGGGGCTGAACGCGTGAAAAGGGTTGAACAGCGCTCCATTAGATGAACTGACATGACGGGTCGTACTGAGCGGAACAAGACATCTGACAAAATACTAACTTTACTTGATTTGCCCCCCCCCCCCTCCCCATGTTGTGTTTGCAGACTGGAGGGCAGAGTTTTTATTAATCATTGCATGTGTTGGATTGTGGAGCACCAGAAGAGAATTCACACCTGACACTTGAGTTTCTGGATAAAATATTGGCAAACATACTGCACCTGAGGATTTTATCCAGTAATTTGTCTCTGAATTTCTTTCTATATTGATTTATTTTTCAATAAAACATTCTCTCTAAGCTCCCGGAGCACGATGTCCTTTTTAAAACAGCTTGTTTTTCTTGAGCAAAGGTGTTCAGCCATCCATCAAAGAAATGTAAAAAACTGATTTATTACGAAATAATTTGAGCCTACTAATGGTTTCCGCTCGAAAACATTGTGAAACAAAAAAATCACTTTTTTCTTTTTCCCATAGTTTCTTTTAACTTTCTGTTCGGTGATTTGTGCAGGAAAAGCAAACAAAAATAGGAAATATGGAAACGGTTTGTCAGTTTTGCTTTGATGTCTCTCAGGTGGCTCGTTTTAATGAGACGCAGTATTAAAATATGTTTGTCTTTTTTCCCCACCCAGCGGGATTTACGCGTTGGTATTCTAAATTGGGGCTGCAACTAACGATTATTGTCTTGATTAATGAGCTAATTGTGGTCAGAAAATGGTGAAAAATGTGGTTCATCACATTTTCAAGCCTTCGACTGTCCTTTTTGTTGGCTGACATTTGAGGAGCTGGAGGTGGTGAACATTTCTTTTAACATTTATGCTTTAAGAAATGAGTTATCAAAATTGCTGCTGATTAATTTTGATCCACTGAGAAACAGTTTCAACTTTGCTGTGTTTCATTGTTGTTCAGGAGATCAGATCTTTAGGGATGGATCATCTCCAAACTCAAAAACATGGGCACCGTTACTAGAATTTACTTGAACATCCGTTTCATGCGTAAAACTTTCTTCAGACACATTTGATTTCGAGAGAGTAGCCTTCATTTCCTCCTGCAGCACCAGTTCAACACACACTTAAAAAAGCAGACATGGGTGAAGTGTCTCATTCCGCCGCCTCCAGCAGGACGAGACAAAGAACAATGCAGCGTTTCACCAAGCAGGCGCTCCGAGCTCCGTCTCTCACCAGAGGCTGCTCACCATCTCCTCCCGGAAACCGCAACATGGTTCCATCTCGGCACCACGGAAGCTTTCATACCAAATCAGTCTCCATCACTTCTGCTCTCGTCGGGGAGGAAAGTTGTGCACTGAACGTTACAAACAGATAGTAAAGCTCCTCCGTCGACCCTTTCTTTAATATCTCGGCGATTTTCCCGTGGCTCTTCAGGCCCTCGAGTCAGTTTCTATTTTTGAAAAGCTTCATGTGGGGAAAATAAACCCACTTTCATTATTCTCCCATCTGCTTTCTGTAATTTGCGATGCCTATAAATAAAAGACTTTGAAGCTCAGTTTGCTTTTGTAAAGTTAAAATTGCCGTGCTTCTTTGTTGCTTTCCATTGCCTTCTTGTTGCACTATTGTGCCCTTCTATCCCCATTATTTCTTCCACAGAAGGTCATCTGAGATGTGTCTGAAGATTTTTATAAATAGCAGAGCTCCAGTAATCTGAGCTGAACACATTTCTTTTCACAGATCGTAGACGTTGTGCGAAGGAAAAACAACTCAGTAAAGTCTGCCCAATCTCGTAAGTGTGCTTTATCAATGTGACGGATCATTCCCTCCACTTTTTCCAGCAGGACGGCAGCCTTAAAGGGTTCATTCTGGCCTCAGATCTGCAGAACAACTCGCATCTTTTTTTGAACATGCAAAGACTTCCTTTACTTTAGTTTCTAAAAGAGAAATCCAATGAAGCGTCCAAAAAGTGACACCTATTCTTACAAATTGACTGAGAGCACTGAGTGTAGAACAAACCACGACACCTTTCAAAGACAGTGATGAAGTGACGCCATTACTTGACAAGATAATAGTGATAAAAATGATTTGATATAATATGTAATAGTTCCATAGCGACAGAAATACATACTGTTTTTAATAGATGTATAAATAAAAGACATTCAAAGTAAATTTTTACCATGAAAAGATTAAAAAGGCTCAATAAGGCAAATGACCAGGTACTTTTAAAGCAGTACTCCACCTGCGGGACTTGAGGAAGAAAGATTTTTTTTTTAAAAAAGGCCAAATTTGATGCAGCAGATTCAGAGGAATCAGCTAAATTCGTAAAGTCCACCGAGACCAAGGCCTCGCAGCCTTCGATCAAACGTTCTGTAACCTGCCTCAAGTCGTTGGGAGCACCTGGACTGGATATAATGCAGCACACGAGACGGGAATTTAAACCTCAAGTTTTTTAAAATCCATTTTCTTAGTTAAAAAGAAACCAGCTGCCCCAGTTTTGCAGATTATAACAAAACAATCACCTATAAACTATAAACCCATAAACTAAACCAGGAGATTGGTTGTTCTGCAAAGCTACAAGTCCAAGGGTTTCATGTACCACACACACGACTTTCACCCAGGAGACGGAGTCTGCGTCCCGTCCTTTCGTCATCACCAGTCATTAAACCTAACCACGTAGGTTTTGTGCTTAAACTTAACCAATGTAACGTAGACCTTGTGGGTCAGGATAAGACACGTGGGGTGCTAGCCTTGGCGCATTGCCCAGAGATGCTAAAGGGAAGGCCTAGCACATCGGCCGGCGATGCCAAAGGCTACCTCTCACGTCTGGATAAGACAAAACGTCGGTATGTGGCGACCTGGGATGAGCACGGGTTGACAAAAAGAAGCAATTTGAAGACGTCGCTTTGGGAAATTTGGGCCATTTCTTACAATATTTTGACATTTTATAGAATAAACGGTTAATTGTGAAAATAATCTGCAGATCAATCATTTAAACAAATAGTAATTAATTGAACAATCTATTTATGGACATGCTCCATGCTATTACACAATCCCTGTAAAGAAAGGAGTATTTGGAACAACAAATGTGTTCTAATGAAACAAAGGTTGAATATCCTGTAAACAATTTGGTTCTTCTGGCGAAAAATAACTGAGATGGAAACCTTACATCATACTATTGTGAGACTGTATTTTCATTGCTTAAGTTAATTACAGCCCATAATACTGTAGTTTAAGGGGAAAAGAGGGTTAATGTGTGTGTGGAAGAGTTGTTTCAGTCGTTACTGGTCACCCATAGCGATCGATGAAAGTCAGAGGTCACCTAACGACCTTTAGGTAATGATTCCACACACTGAGCAGCTACACAGAATTAACTGGACAGCTTAGTGGTTGTATTTTAAGCTACAAGAGAAAAAATATTTTGTATTCCTTGATTGGATGTTTCTGCAACAAGAGAGTCTTTTAAATCTTAGACTCACTCGATATATGGATCTGCACACTTCACCTTACAGTGAAGTGCTTTGTGGGTAAGACTTAGTGAGCCTTTAATCAGAGAGAGAGTTTAGCATTAGTCAGCTGTGCTGGGTGAAATCTAAGAGCCACTGAGTCTTTGCAACAGGTCGGTGCTGTAATAGTTCCCTGACAGCAGATGATTCGAGTTTGATGTTGTGCCCTCGCTGGAAAGAATTAATCTCATTAGGCAGACCACAATTTTATTGTCGCGCCGACTCAACATTTGCCCTAAATGCCTGCTCTGGCTCAACACCAAGCTGATTATATTACTGAAGTGCGGGCAGTCTGCCCAGTGTGTGAGCTAATGTTTTCACTCAGCAGATCTGTGGACAGCGCTTAGGTCACGCTGCATGGGAACAGGCCACTTAGCAGCAAACACAAAGTCACTGCTCATTGTTTTGACCTCGACGCATGGCGATACACTTTGGCTTGCCTTGGCCTCCCCAGAAGCCAAAGCAGCAGAATGATAGAGACAGAACTGGAGGCAGATCAGTGCACAGGGCTCTGGGAGAGCAAACACAGATCCATTCTGGCTAATTTGGTGGATTTACTCAGCGACATGGTAATACTGAACCACTAAATGACAGTTAGTGAACTGAAAATCACCTGTAATCACAAGAATTACAGAAGTTGGGACCATCGACCGTATATACATGGACGGCACGAGAGCTCACTGAAATTGAAGCCAAAGCATCTCGATCGCCCCCTGGCGGTGGGCTGCAGTATAGGCCATAAACCCCTTCCCCTCGGTAGTATCAGGTAGGACATGGGCCAAACTAAAAACTCAAAGAACACATTTTTTGGTGGTTCTTATCACGCTTGTGTAACGTCGCAAACTCGCCACTCGCACACCGAAACGAAAACGAAACGACCCGGGTTACTTTAAGGAACTAGTGTGTGCGTGATGTTCCCACACGTGCAAGAATTTATGGCCGATTGCCGGTCGTTGGGCTGATGTGGCCTAGTTTTGGCCACAGAGGGTCGCGCTCTAATCACATGGTTGGCTGTGTATTATAGTTATGGTAAATGGTAAACGGCCTGCATTTATATTGCGCTTTATTAGTCAGCTTGACCACTCAAAGCGCTTTACACTGCAAGTCAGCATTCACCCATTCACACACACATTCGTACCAGCCACCAGCTCATCAGGAGCGGTAACCATTCACACATGCACTCACACATCAAATGAACCTGATGCTGTGACATCAGGTTCCAATGAACCCAAGTATCTGACGAGTATCAGTGGCCGGGGATCGAACCACCAACCTTCAATTACTGGATGATCACTCTACCACCAGAGCGTGATTTTGATTCTATACTACATTGAGTCAAATTAGTCATCTAATTCTGCTGACACTGATTGAACAGGCATGGTATTAGCATTGCTTACATTCATCTGTGTACAGATACAAAGACTGCCAGTTGCTTGACCCTTTTCTGTTGTGGCATCAGTCTCAGAGATGCGGGGACAAACTTATCGTCCTCCACTCCAGGACGGAAGAGTTCGTCTCTCAGCAGCACCACAGTTTGTGACTTTTAGATGGCATCTTTTTCAGCCTTTTTTCACTCATATCTGGCCTCAGAGAGATGCATCGGAGGCCCTCCAAAAGTTAATGACCGACAAACAAATTTTATTCCTTATCATTTTCCACTGTTGGCAACAGGTCAGCAAAGATAATTCATTTTCAACGGATGATTCTGACCATTGTGCCGTATCAGCGATTGATTCGTTCTGCTGCTGGCCGTTTAAAACTCATCCGTTTCACTTGCAAAGTCAGGCAAAAAGAGAAAGAAAGTAGGTATGTGAAGAGAATTTCAGTGCTGGACTACGAGGACCATAACTTCTGACAACTTAATCATCACTGGCTGTATGGGCTTCAAATTCAGTTCAGTTTAATTTGCAGCATATCAGCACTCTGACAAAAGTGGATGATGTATTGACTGTTGAAATGTACATCTTCATTTAAGGAGCGGCTCCAAAGAGGTTTCTTTTAGCACCAGATTTTCAGAGGCTGGCTAAGCTGAAACATCTTCTCTAGCAACATGCAGACCATCATGGTTGCTGTAAAGCTCTGCAGATAAATCCAAACTAAAGCAATTCTTTAAAGACGAGCAGCTATTAATGTTGATTTACAGACTGCTTTATTGGAGTTGTGGTCAGGGAGGAACTACTGAATGACCACACTGGCCCATGCTGGATATTTAATAAAAAGGCAACACCATCACAATGCTATATTGCTACAGAATAGGTGGTCTAACCCCAACCATTAAACTAACTAAAACTATAACTATGCTTGGCTGACTTTTTAAATTTTGTGATTCCAAACATCTGTTAGAGATAGTCAGGCTGTAAAACCACAGGTTGTGTTCTGTCTGTGCTTTAAACATCTGTCATTCCGACCATTTTCCAAAAGCTTTTTGCTGCCCTGGCAGCAGGTCCTGAGGAAGTGCAACGGTTGGATGGTCATCCGGTTAGTCAGTCTGCAAGGTCAGTTAGTTTGTGAAGCTGTGTTGCATCTCTCTCTATGCATTATTTCTTGTCATCTTTCTACTGGTGACCAAAAACCAACTCTTCGTCAATAACAAGGCATCGTGAAAAGTAATGTCAGGATTGTTGTTTGTACCACCGCTAAGACTCTTCTTCAAACCAAAGCTGGATTTTGCTTGATTTATGCTGTCTAACATGATGTTACTCTCGGGACCAGCTGAGTCACTAGTGACACCTGGTGGTAGAAGCCGGTCTACCGGTCCAGTCTATGGCTCAATATCAAACCTGTTTGAAAAAAACAGCCCAACTCTAGTAACTGTGATTGTGTGTTGGGTTCCGAGGACTGCAAAAACCGGTGTGCCCTACACTCAATACTGTTCCCGAACGCATCCTGTATAGATGCAGAATGCTAACTTTTAGTTTTAGCTTTCAACTTTTAGATATTTAGCTACTCTTGATGTAAAAGGACCGATTCCCGGTGCTGCTGCCTGGCAATAAAAGCTTTCCACCAGTGAACCAGCTGGATGCTTTTATTGCGAAGCAGCTATAAGAAAAGCAATGCTTTTCTTAGCAGGGCCGTATTGGCAGTGCTATTGTTTAACAAGTGGTCTACACAACGAGATATGAACATGCTGTGCACTAGTTTCTCAGCGGATCAATTTTAAATGTTGTAAGGAGGAATAATAAAAGAAAAAATGGCCGGGCTGGGTTCGTCAGACCAGACCACCTCCAACACGTCATCAGGGTAAACAACATCATTTAACGGTGGCTTAAATGGTCAAAGTTGCTCACGACTCAACTCAGCACAAACTCTGTGATACTGAACAATGGCTTTTCAAGTGTCGTGTGAAATATGCAGACTTTGAGCCTTTTCCAAAGGACCACCTGATGACCTTTTTACATTGAGCAATGTGACAGTAGCTCAAAAGCCATGGTGCCCCAGCACTTCTCTGTCAGGCTGATACTTTTTATGTGTGGAGCACCTATGATTAATCGACAATTGTACCACTTGTGATACAGCATAAGGAGTGAACTTCTAATTTCTGAGTTCCCCACGATGGCCCATGTGTAGTCATCATTTCCTATTAAACAGATCTACACTTTTTTGGTGGCTTTATTCTTGGAATTGAAGGAAAGCTGATTCGCCTCGCGGAACCCGAGTGCTCACACATGATATTCGCTGCAGTCTTCAGCTTAATTGAACACATTTTCAGATCAATTCTAAAATCAGTTAATGCTGTAAAACAACATCAGGATAACACGGCAGGAGATTGGAGTTGGGTTTGTTTCCCAACGTTTTTTATAGTGACCTTTTACATTGTGGTTAGTTACCATGACTACTAATTAATGCAAGCCAATATCCCCCCTGGGGAAAATGCTCTTATCATATATATTTATGCACACTATACAGGCCTGCACAAAACACTGTATTTATAAGGCTCGTGTTGACGTCATCTCCTCCAAACTTCCTGTGCACTCACCGGATCCAGGCAGGTGTGCATCTTTCCTGGGAGATCGAGACCCCCCCTCACTTTTATATTCGACAGTTTTACAGATGTCCCATAAATTGATATCCATAGGGACACTTAAAACTAAGTTACATAGTAGGGATGTCACAATGTCAATTTTAAATTAAATAAAAAAAACAATTGAAATGAGCTGAAATCTTCTGGACAAACATGGAAATCATGCTGGTCTATACTGGTCCATGCTGCTTCTTGCTGGTCCTTGCTCGTTGGTGCTGGTGTAGCCGGTCCACCAGCATGGACCAGCATGATTTCCATATTGGTCCATGCTGGTCTAAGCTGGTTTATTGCTGGTGAAGCTGGTCCACCAGCAAGGACCTGCATGAGTTCCATGCTGGTCTGGTGCTGGTGAAGCTATTCCACTAGCATGGTCTCATTAAGGTATTGCTGGGGAAGCTGGGTTATGATTTCAGCTCATTACTTTGTACATATTTGTGCAGACGCAGTTGCAACTGCTTTGATAATTTGCTTCTGAATATAAAATAACTGAAAAACACGAGAACCGGAATAGAAATTAGATTTGCAATGTTTTCGTACAAACTGAATCATCAAAATCAAAGGCAGGATTGGCAATTCTCATCGTATTTTTCCAGCCCCACCTAGTTGTGTGCACTGTCAGCGTGCAAAGAAAAAACACTTCAAAGGCGACACAGCTCGCTTCCTGGAAGCACGGAGCTGCACTTCCAGACGCTCATCCGGTGTACACAAAGACGATCAACTGATTGTTCCTGGAGGTAACTGACAGCATCAGAGATGTTGCCTTCATTTTCTTTTTAGAGTTTTCAGATTAATTTGTGTGGGAAGAGTGTTTTAGTCTTGGGGTCTAGAACAGAGCTGATAACACAGCCAGAGATCCTGTATCGATTTGTTTGGGAAGAGGGTTTCCTTGGGACAGATTTTAGAAAGAGCATATGAGCTTTTTTTTTTTTTTTTAAAGGACCTCCTGAAGACATTTATTACATTGAGCACAGCAGTTCTTTCTAACAGGAGCTCAGAAACGATGGCTTCTCAGCACCTCACATCAGTCAGTGAACTCTACTGAATTCCTGTGTTTTGTTTTTATTATTGAATCCCAGAGGGGTGGTAAATTATTTGAACTTTCCGAACCATAAAGTTAATCTGTTGGAAAATATCCTTCTCTACCAAAGTAGCCTGTGGTAACAGTTACCATGGTCCAGACTTGACGTCAGTGGTGGCAAGCTAAAAAAATTAGCTTTCAAAGTAATTAATTAGATCGACATGTTTTATGCATGACAATGATGAGATTTAATGGGGTCGTTTTCTCCTGATGGCTTTAAACTCCTAATATTGGTTCCCAAATAGGCCCGTATGTTGGTTTTACAAGTAGAAAAACAAGCTTTTGCAACAGAAAGATTCACTTCCAAATACAAGGATGTCTTTCCCAATGGGATTTAAAGTACAGGAGGACCAGCGGGAACACGGTAATTGTAGCCGCAATTATTACTGGGGTGGTGGTAAAAAAACAACAACCCTCGTACGTGCTGTGGGTTGGGTTAAGTGCTAATCCTAAAATCTTATCTTGATACATAGCTGGCTGGTTGCTGCTGCTGCCTCTGTAGTGTGAACAAACAGTGAAGGTGATGACTTAACTGAAAATTTTATGTATACTTGTCTCATTACATCCTCAGTCATTGTGTATCAGTGGTACCAGTGGGGCCAGACATGACCAGTGTGGCTACAGATTGGGATAAAGTGCTCAGGGCTTATGTAAGTCATGGCCTCTAAACGCCTCTTCCTCTCTTTTTAGAGCACTTTGCTCGGTGCTGCAGCTCCCTGACAGTGTAATGATGGAGAGAACAGTCTGGGACTGATCTGCCACAACGGCTTCTCACAAGAGGAATCTGAGGTCTCTGAATCCGAGGTGTAAAATCACCCCAACTGAATACTCTAGTACTTGAAATTAAATTAACTAATGAGGAGACAACACATTTGGTTTTCATATTGCTCTGGTTCTAGTAGATAATTGTTCCATGTAGAAATGGTTTATTGGTGTTAAGCAGAGCCAGGCATAAAAAAAAAGGTGTTATTAAAAGTTGTGTCTTTGTTTTCGCCGGTCGGTCTGCCGTTTGGTCTAGACTGAAACATCTTGACGACGATTGGACCGATTGCCATTCAACGTTGTAGTCATGGTCCCCAGAGGATGCATCCCAATGCTTTTGTTTTTTCATCTTCTGACTTTTTGTTATGACAGCGAGCAGGTTAACTTACTTTTTTTGTGTGTGATGTGTCTCAACAGCAATCAGATGGAAGAAACTTTGTACAGACTTCATGACTAATGAGTTGGGGGACGTGCTGACTTTTCATTGAGAGCCACCAACATTTTCATTACATCACACCTAAAACAAGCCACAATACATAAATGGCATCATCTGGTCAAAAAATTTAAAGTTTTTAAATAAGTTTGAACAAATACCTGCTAATACCTAATAACACTCCCAATAGCCTCGCTTGTATGCTAACATTAGCATATGGCTTAGAGCACTGCTTTACATAAGCACAACCTCACAAAGCTGTAGATTTGTCAATCATCTGCTTTTAAAAGTTTTTGAAACAGCCGTTTATCCACACAAAATTGGCACAGAACACAACCGTGATGATATCCACTCGTGAAGAATCCAGTGATCTTGGAGCCGTGTCGCTTGATTTTGAGTGACACACCTTTTTTGGTTGTGTGTGATGGAAACTGAGATGAAGGAAGGATCCGAGCTGAAAACATGGCTTGCTTTAAACTCGTTGTTGGTAACAAAGTCAGTCTTCTCGTGCCGGGGCACCAGCTGTGCCCCGTGGTGCAGCTCAGAGTTCCCTATCTGAGCTGTCTTCAGCCAAAGGAACACCTCCTGGAAAGGCCAGCGCGAGTCCAGCTCCTCTGTGCGGGCGTTTGTCCAACTTCCCAGCTCAACGGCCACCCTAATGAATTACAACTGACCTTTTATAGCTGCAACATCTGCTGGGCACTTGCTGCTGTGACCTTCCTTTCATCCCTGGGCTCCTTCCCTGCCACTGATTCATCAGCTTTTTCTATTTGTTCCCCGCCGTCCTCGAGCTTCCAGCCCCGCGCAGCTCGCTTTGGCTGATTCGCTGGTGGCTCATCATAGTCCAAGACAGAGGATAAACAGTGTTGACTCGGTGTGAGAAACAAGCCATCTTCCTGCTAATTTGATTGTCAATGTGAGGCATGCATTGTTCCCTCTGTGACTTCTCTGTCCCGTGTCTCTCCTTCACCAAAGTGGCAATACAACTCGTGTAATGAGCTCACGGCGCTGTGCCGAGAGAGCCTGGCTGTTGAAAACGGCTGTTCCCTGATCAGATATTGATGATTGAATTGTGTAGAGAACCGCCTGTTGGTTTATGATTGCGGTGCCATTCCCTTATCCAATTACACTTGGTGAAAATTATTTTTCTCAGCATCTCATTTAGAAGAGAGTCAACCTCTTGCAATTACAGCGGTGTATCTGACAGTAAAATCCATTAGTTTAATGAATGGATCGCCGAGGAGAGGGACACGTTAATTCAGTGAGCAGCGGTTGCTCTTTGGAGAGCTGTACTTCACACTCAGCAGGACTTTTCTTGCTTTCTTTCCTGTGCTGCTGAGTGATAGAAACACTCAGGGACAGGAAGAAAGTGCTGATGCAAAGTAAAGGGTTAAAAGGATTCTGGGTCATTTCGGCCGTCATTTCAGTTCCTAAAGCAACAGTTCACCCAAAAATTGAAATGAATTATCTGCTCACCCCCCATGCAGATGGAAAGTCGGGTAAAGTTCTGGCGTAATAAAGGATGTAAATGACGTCTTTTCAAATCAATTTGAGATTTCAGGGGCTTTATTTAGTTGCTTTTTTTTAAGTTTAAAAAAGTCCCCAGCTTCTTCGGGTGTTTGGGGAGAATGCTGCAACACTGTTTTGCCTTGAAGTTGCAGAAAAGTTTAGTGGACTAAAAACTTGGGTGGGGGTGAGTAAATGATGACTGAATTTTAATATTTGGGGTGAACTGTTCCTTTAACAAGTTATGCACGAAGATCTGAGTATGCAGCGACATTGCTGTGAAGAAGTCTTACACACAGCAAGAAACATTTGAACAACTTGTATTCTACAGTGTATTTTAGACGAGGTGGGTTATGTCCTAATTAATTCAAACTAATTTTGTCTTAGTTTAATATTTGTTTGAATGTGTGTTTTCTCAATATTCCCCCGTCACAACTACAGCAGGATACTGATTTAAAGCAGGTCATCTGTGCAAAGTCGTCCTTCACTGCACGACGTCTGTATGCTGTGTTGCTATTACTGTGGGAACTAACAAAAAACAAACAATCATGCTATCTGTCAGGACTGATAGCCAAAACCATAAAAAAATATTAACAAGCCATAGAAGTCCTTCTGGAGCTGTGCAAACTGTGTGAAACAAAATAAACTCCCATGATTGCTTCACATGCAGACGGAAGTTAGGCTCAGAGGTCACATCCTGACAATGGATGCAGCTAAATGCTTCTGGCTCTCCAGCACGTTGAGGCATTATTGAGACGTACTAGGAATAATAAACACACAAACTGTTCATGCATTTCCCTTTTCTGTTCATTCCACATTGCAGGGCCAGAACAATTCAGTCTCAAACTGAGGTGAAAATGCAAACTTACCAATGAAACGACCTGGAATGAACACTTTCCTCTAGCTGTGGAAAATAAAGTCTAAGATTAGAGTTGTTTTTCTTTCCCAAGCTGCTGCTGCTGCTGCATCTCCTCGTGCTGCCGCTGATGCTTCTGTTTCTTAACAGAATTTCGGGTGATTAATCATTCATTTCCAGCATCTGTGTGCCCCTGCTAAAACAGGCAGTGGGCCCAACACTGGCACAAGCTGACAGAGCTGTCCAAGCCGCTCATTTATGTTGTTCGTCGTGTGGAATCTGAACAGGAAATGGTGCTGCTCGACTGATTACAAGACTAAGGCTGAGAGCGGCATCACTGATTTATTTATTGTTCTTTTCTTCTCTAGCCATTTGTCTGCAGACACACTGGCTCTTGACATGTTTTATCCTCGTCCTGGCAGTCGTGGCCTCTGGGCTGCTGGCTACCAGAGAGAGTACATGCTGCTATAACTCACTGTCAAGGTCATGTCATGTCTGAGAAAAGTGATGCTAAAAGCGAAAAATGAAAACGAAGTCTGCAGCTTCAAGCTCTTTATGACGCCATAAGTAATATACAGTGATTCAGTTCAGTAAATTACACAAAACCAGTATGCTACTGAGGTCATCTTGCAGTGTGTCAGTACTAAATATCATTTATAGTAGAGCCTATTCAATACACTGGCTGGTCTCATTTTAGCTAATCACAGATATACCTGTGTCAGCGTAACAAGTAACAGCAGGACAGAAAGGCCAGCTGAGTCGGAGGTGATTTAGCAACATGTTGCCATTACATATTTGACATATCACTACATCACATGTTTAAAGGATAAATTATCGGCCCAATAATGGCTAAATTTATATTAGCGGCTATCAGCTGATGTTGAAATTATAGCTGAAGCCAAATCACAATCCCAAGAGCACTAGAAGGGTCAGGACCCGGATGCAGAGCTGGTGTGGTGTAGTGATATTTATTAAAGTCAACAAACATAAAGGCTTACAAGGGTGTAGAGGCAGGCCTGGTTCAGAGGTCAGAACCAGGTAAGCAGTCCGATACAGGCAAACAAGTCCACAAGGCGCAGGCAAAAAAAAAAAAAATCCAAAGAATGAGCAAAAAACACGAGGAGACACGAGAACAAAAGGCACAAAAGGTAAAACGTTGAGTTGGCAAAGAAAGAGGGAAACACACAGGCTCTATTCAAAACCGCCTATACTAGCAGTATGCAAACAAAAGCTAAATCTGCAGTTTGCCAAAAGTTCCAGTTGCCATACCGATTAGAAAAAATTCTCCAGCATCGGAGCAGTCTTCCTCTCTTACTGTGTCCCACAATGCAAAGCGCCGAAATGGTCGCAACAACCAGTCAAGCCAAAAACAGAGAGTTTCTTACCAGTTTCCTGTGCTATTTCATCACTAAATCCACTTCTGAGAACTTCTTAGGCGAGGCAATCAACTGCGTGGATTCCAAATATTGGCAGTTTTAAAAAAAATTGATGGCAAATTCAACATTTCTTTTCAACGTTTTCAGAGATGGGAAGCTCCACAAAGGGAGACCCTGCCGCACAGGCTTCTGCAGGGGTAGCTAGCTAGCCAGTCACGCTCACTGGTACATCAAGGCAATCAGAAAAGGAGGGAAATGAACAATGACAGGAAGTGTAAAGTAAGACAAGACACAAGAGGAGAAAACCTTCAAAATAAAACAGGAAATACTGAACTAAACCTAAAACCATGACGTTCATTGACTTAACAAGGACAGCATCTCCACCGCAGCCTCAGGTGTGCACAAACTACAGATTATGAACTTCTTTTTAAAACAATAACTGTGAAATTATCGGTCATCTTATCAGTGCTGGCCAAGGGAGGCAAGTATTTATTTAAAGTAATCGGCTGATCGTACATCCCTACACATATTTGCTGTTAGTAATGTGACCATTCTTCATATTTCAGTGCATATCTTGGTTAAACTAAATTCAAGTGATCCTTACCAAAAATATTCGTTAAAATAATGAATATCTGATTCTAAACTCTCAAATATTGATATATACAGAGAGGTTTTTTTATCTTTATTCCTTTGCGTCAGCTGACAATGCTTTTTTTGTATTCCCTCCCCTCCATGGAGAGAAAGGCTGAGCTGTATGGCTGATTGAGACTTCTGAGATTCTGACTGTAGCCATGGGAGGACAGAGCTTTGGCTGTCACCGTCAGTCATGGCTGCTCTTTGGCTGTTATGATTATAGCTGTGGCACATTAGTTTATGATGGGTGTAGCACTGCATGCAGGGGTTGTTGTTGTAGTTCTGTTGACTGAGTGTTGTATTGAACTGTATTCCTCTACTCCCCCCAAATCTGATAGAAACACTGCAGGTTCAAATGTTAACAGGTGTATTAAAGAGTACGGCTACCGTAGCCATATTCCTAGCACCGTAAGCCTCGTTTCCACCAAGCAGTCTGGATCAGTTCAGTTCAGTTAGACCGAGTGACAGAGAGAGAGCGAGCAGCAGAAAAGTGACCCTGAACGGAGCAGATCGAGGAAACGTTAGCTTGTGTGTTGTCGTTCTGGCAGTAATGAAGCCTACAGTAGGCTACAGGCGGCGTGTTAGCAAGTTAATAAATGCTGCAGCTTCTCAAGACCAACTGCTGGAACCCCCAAAGCCTCGGCAACAACTCCACCCACACAAGAGTACCATCTGTGGTGGAAACGCTAAACAGATCTATGGTTTAGGTACTTAAAGTGTGGGTTATGTACGAATACCAAGGGTACTATACCAAAAGCACTTTGGTGGAAATGACAGCTATAGATTCAACCACAAATGCAGCCAGTTCGGTGGGTCACCATATCCACAGCTCTGCTCAGAGCCAGTGGCTGCAAACTGTTGGGATGAGCAATAAATGCATCATGTAAAGTGTCGCATCACCTCTCCTTTCATTAGTGTCTGCACAGCGTTTCCCTACACTGACAGTTTGATTGGACTGGACCAACAAACTAAATGTTTTAGTGGGTCGAGTTAATGCAAAAAATAAACTGCGAGGGAACGCGAAAATGTTCCGAAATATGACTCCTGGGGTCGGCCTGGAAATCCAGTATCGATGTGGCTCAAATGTCCAACAGAGCAGCACTATGGTCTGAAAAATAAGAAAAGCGACTGTTCGGTTCTGTTGGTGGATTCACAAACAGGAGGTTTCAGAAAATAATTGGCAAGTAGTGGGCCAGAATCTGAAATCAGATGTTTCTGCAGACTGGTTTATGAAGAATTATTAAAGCGTGTAGCAGTTTGTCGTCCTCCTGTGCCTCAACTCCCAGCAATGTGTTTGTGAAGATTTGAAGGTCACATTTTGTCTGGAAAACAGCTGAAAAGCAACATTTGTATGTCGAAACACAACAAACCACGACAGAATTTAGCTCCAGCTCTAAAAGTTCTTCTCTGCTGGTCATTTTGTCTCCATCCTCACTGGAGAAAATTCAAACAAGTCTGCTTTTCTACCCTCATGACCTCAGTTCTCATCTGTCCCGCCGCGCCTAATGAGGACGTCCCTTTGTAAAAGAGGATGAGTTGAGCCTGACTGCTTCCAAATATGAAATGTGAGCCCCTAATGGAAGCCGGGCAGAGATGGCTCAGCTGTGTCTGCGGAGGAACAAATAAAAGCTTTTTGCAGCCCTCTCTCTCTCTCTCACACACACAGCAACGACTTCAGTCATGTTTTAATGAATTTCAAGAAAACAAAACAAAACAAAAAATTGTCGTTATTTATTTATCATCGTCAAATACCATCTTGGCTGCGTGGCTGAAGTGTTAGTGGGAGGTTTGATATTAAATGCTGTTTCTGGCTCATTGCTTGCAAAAGCTGCTCAGCATCTGTCACTAACTCAAATGCTTGAGGTAATGAAATATTGATTAACAGTGATGAAAGTATGAAATGAGATTATTGTTTGCTTGCTCGATTACGTCTTGGTTGGTTGGTTTGTCTTCACTCCCGACAGAGCTACAAAGCAAGGCAGCGTGAGAGTGACAAAAATCTGATGGAGGTTTTGTATAAATATATTTTAAAGATCTTTTTCAGTTAGTGAGTGAGGTCCCGTGTGTTTCAGACTCCAAGTTTAAATTAATTAACAGATTTTACTAGGGAAAGACAGATTATCGATTATCTGAACTGATATTCAGCAATTTTACCAATTATTGGAATCAGTCATTTTTTTGTTCAACAGCAGATAAAATGTGCCACATTGTCTCTGATGCAGCATTCTGGCCCACGCGTCTCCACTTCCTCCCACTGTACAAAAATGAAGCCAAAATATCCCGTATACGGGCGCCGCCATCTTGCGCTGGTGGTTTGGAGCCAGAGTCACATGCCTGTCCAATCAGGAGCAGGGCTCAGCTGTCAGTCATGACGTTTCCCCCCCTTTTTTATATCATCAAATAACTAATTAAAACCAAACTGATCAGAAAAATGAACACTTGAACAAACATCAGCGTGATAA
>JBBPCS010031549.1:0-22382 GCA_037974645.1 Hollardia meadi
ACACACACACACACACACACACACACACACACACACACACACACACACACACACACACACACACACACACAAACAATTAATTCTGAATATTGTGAGATTCCATGTTTCCCTATAGTGAAAGTAAGTATCAACTTCTTCTCACTTGCCAGTACACAGAATGTCTAATATTTGTTGCACCACAGTTTCTTCAACACTTTCAATCATCCGTTGGGACTTAATGGTCAGGCTAATTAGGTCTTCAGAGAATATTGTTGTCAGACCAGTCAGAGTTGTCACTAGAAAGGAATCCAAAGAGACCATTAGAGACTTGATTGATGTCCAGTAGAGAATCACTGCAAGGGTTAATCATTTTAGACTAAATGAGCCACTGTGGCTATATTCCAAAATATATGGACAGAACGCTCCAAACACTTCTGGTTCATTTCATGTTAATTATTGGTCTGACCAGCCCTGTATCCTACATATACAACTAACTTACATCATCAGCGAATACATTTTAAAGGAAGCGTAATGCAAACTGGACCACAGTTTATATAAATAAAATGTGGAAACATCTAGAATAAACATATATTAAAACTCTATATATTTATGCAAATTGTTCATGCTGACAGTATTTGCAAGTTCACTGTCAATATATTTAATTTCTTTTAATGCATCTTTTCCTGCCAATGAAAAGATGAGTCTGCAACCATGTAAGAGGCACACTTTGAGCTAAATCCGCAGTGACAGTATTAACATGTTGGGTGCCATGCTCACCATTCTAGTTTAGCTCCTTTGCATGCTAACATTTGCCAATCAACACTAATGTAAGATGAGATTTATTTTTGTCAAGATTTGTTTTGTAGATTATCCTATTTTTTAAAATTATTTTTATAGTTCATTGAAAGAATTGGCACAGCATGTATTGTGTTCTCTCTGGATTAGGAACTACATACCTCGGTGCACCTTGCCTGTAATGTAGAGATGATGAAAGCTAGTGCTGTGATGTGTCATGTTTTGTTGTCAGTTTCCAGCTGTCCTACTTGAGATGCAGTCACTAAAGTGAAGCAAGGCACTTAAATGACGCTGTCCACATGCTTTTTACTCTACCCACGGCCCAAAAGAATTTTAAGTGAATAAGAATCACGATTATAATTAATGCTAAGAACAACCAGCGTTGAACTAATCACAAAGTGCAGCAGAGGCTGATGGGAAAGTCATTAGTATTAGTAGTATTGGGGAAATTACATTTTTGGACCTGATGACAGTGCTAGATGAAAAAAGCCATGGGATCAAAAAAGTTGGTGGGTGTATTCTCTGGGAACCATGAATGTTTATCTCAAATTGTATAGCAAACCATTCAGCAGTTGTCGTGGCATTTCACTTAAAACCACTAATGTCAATCTCTTGGTGGTTCTAGAGGAAATGTCGTAGGATCACCATACCATTACCATACATTTTGTGGAAAACATATACCTACACAAAGTTTTATACCAATCCATCTGATAGTTGTTTAGATATTTCAGTCTGGACCAAAGCATTAGATCGAACAATTGACACTGCCATTCCTAGAGCCTAAAACCCGTGGGCTCTCTTTAACTTCCTTCCCATGACTTATGACCACTTGAGATTTTTACATAATGCAGTCATTTTAGAAAAGTCTGCCCAAGTCAGACAAGCTAATCTGGGCAGAAACGTCTTCAACCATGAAAACCAGTGTGCAGTGTAAATGCACACAGATGCTCACACAGTGATAATTGTAAAAAAGAAATAAAAAAAAGAAATTAATTTCACAGGCAGAGACTAAATGGAAAGCCTTATGTTGTAGTTTGCTAATTGAGCTGTGAAATTATGAACATTTGGGAACAACCTTGATCACAGGATGAAATCTCTCCCCTGCCTGTCATTACTGAGGCTATGAATATGCATGATGAATATATTATATTAGAAGACACAAAGCCAGCTGACTTTTCAAGGTAATGTACTTTTTTGGGGCAGACCTTCAGCTAGAACAGAGACTGTGGTACCTCGATGGTTTCAATTACCATGTATACCATCAGCAGCAACACCTTCCTTCCCAATGAGCCTGTTTACATGATGATAATATAAAAATTTCCCCTCACGGCAGTGGAACGAATATATCACTGAAATGTCAAGTCCTAACAGTGTGTTGAGTTGTGAAATCTCCTTTACTAAAGCAGGACATGCTGTAGACACAATCAGGGTTATATCATGGTTAGCCCAGGTTTTAACCAAAATGAAAGAAGATATAATGTTCAACAGACTCAGTATATTCTTAAGAGTATAACCAATGAGCTGTTCCGCTAATGACTCACTCTGACTCATGCAGCATGCGATCAAAGAGGTGATGTTTGGGAGGGCTGAGTCCCTACTAGACTGTAAAATAATTTATGTATTTGCATTCCTTCTCTGCCTACTGTTATACCGTGGATAATAACCCTGTCTGAGGTGATGAATGTGCTACATAGATATATCCAATGGTTCAACATTAGAAAACAAACTTTTCTGCTGACTCCCTGTGCTGCCGAAATGGAGAGTGAGCATCCTTATCTATTTCTTGCTTTTTTTTTCCTCTCTGCAGCACACTCTTTTATAATAACACAGTGGAAACACTCATATTTTATTTATTTAAAAGGATAAATCAACAGTGGATATGATCTCAGGTAGAGGTAGAGGAACGTACAGTATAAGCTTTGTTTTATTTTGACACCTGCTTGTACCAAGATCCAGGGACGTGTCCAGGGAGAGGTCTGGGATGGAATGGACCACCCCCAAAAACAGATTGGCCACCGCAGTTGCCACCATATTTGTTTGTCAACTGCACCCCCAAATTCAGCTAGCTCCCTCCCTCCAAGCAGATTTTGAAAATGCAGCAGAGGACTGCACAGGACAACCACTGTCAGGGAATGGCCTCGACAGTGTCACCAACCTGTTCTCATCCCAGCTTGTCACATACCGACGTTTTTATAAGAGCTGTTCGCATCTTATCTAGACACGCAAGGTATCCTTTGGCGTTGCTGGCCAATGCGATAAGCCTTCCCTTTAGCATCACTGGCCGACATGCAAAGGCACAAGGTCTACGTTACTTTGATTAACTTTAGGCACAAAACAATGGTGACGTTTGGTCAAGTTTAGGCACTAAAACCACCTGGTTAGGTTTAGGAAAAGATCTGCAACCTTTGATTAAGTTTAGGCACAAAAATCACGTGGTTAGGTTAAGGAAATGACTGGTGATGCTTGGTTTCAAACGGTCTCCTGGGTGAAAGTCGTGTGTGTGACCCTCCACTAAACCCCGACCTCCACCCTTCTTGGCAATTTCTTGCTTTAGAAAGCATGTTGCATGACATCATCTGTTCAAGTCGTCTGATACTGACGCAGGCGGCTTTACATTACTGGTACATTTCATACACAAACACTTGTGCGTCTTTGCCTGATGCCAAAGGGTACCTTGTGCATGTGAATGGGACACGAAGGGCCAAGACAAAATGTCAATATCTGACGAGCTGGGCATGAGAATGGGCTGGTGTCTCAGCCTGACCTAGCTCTGTCCAATGGTAGCAAAACATTGTTTTATGGAGGTTTGCATGTTGGGCTTTTTCTGAGTTGCAACCAGCAAAGACTTTTTTCATCAAACTCTCCCTCTGCAAACAATTTTGCTTTAAGTGTACACATGGCTGCATGCTATTTTCAGGGAAATAATTATGATAAAATGCACCTCATATAATTTCATTCAAATGTAATTGAAAGACACTGTTCTACTTTCAGCATAAGGCTAATACAAATTAGCAAATACGTTTTAAATGCGCACACAATTTGTCTTACTCTGAAGCAATCGAAAATAAATATTTCATTTCTTTCTTTTCTTGACATTAAGTACGAGCTGTAGTGCCTGCAGCGGTTTTTCTCTGTCTTTTTTTTTTTCTTTCTTTAATTCAGCAGAATTAGATGTAGAGGCTTCTGTAATGGCCCCCTGGAGGCAGGAAATTATGAGAGTCAGAGAGAGCAAGGTAATTACCATCAAGACTTTGGGCCTCAACCAAAAGCACATTACCCACTCCAAATGCTGAGAGAGAAATGCAAACACAGGAGCAAGATATAACTACTTCACTGCTTAAATTAGCCATCTGACTACCCATACATGGGGGCTATATTTCTGGAAAATATATATTGTTTAAAGAGTTATTTCTTGTTTTTGTTGAAATATGCATATGTGTTTCTTGGATTCGCAGTATTCATATATCATTATTTATTTATTTAATCCGCCCATGAAAATGTTCTCAAGAGGTTACAGCAGAATTGGGCAACTGGTAGTATAACTGTACTATATAAGGTGCTATGAGCAAATACTGGCACATTCATTGTCAGTCCAGGGTTTTCCAGTAATGGTGTATATGTCATGGAGGAACCTGTGCTCATGGTTGGAGCAGATAACTAATAGCAAAAAATCTGTATTAGAAGTTTCATAAGTAATTCTTCAGAAGTAAGCTTCTGATCTCTACAACCATATTGCCCATTGGACTACATGATAGTTACTCAACAATGTACTTGAAGGCAGACCAAGGCTGGCCAGCCTGTGCACACAATGGCAACTGAAGGCAAACACGGTGCCTCTTTCTATTAGAAAACCCACAAAATCTATTTTCACTGTTGCATTCTTCCAACATTAAAAATGAAAGACTACTTTATTAAAAAACTAATAGCATAATCCATCTACCTTCCAAGTGACTGTTTATTGGTTTATGTGTTTTATTAGTTTTTCTTCAACTTTCTCAGTGCCTCATTTGTACAGTTCAGAGTCAGCATTGATTTGGTGATGCAACCATGATGCTCTCGTCAATCAATAGTTCACAAAAGGTATCAACTATAGAGGCGCTATATACAAGGATGATGTCACTTAGAGCCCTGCTTGTGTATTACTGGCACAGCACAGGCAAAAAAAAAAAAATCTATATACAATACAAACTACAAATAATTAGCTGACCCCAAAGGTAACCATTAAAAATGAAATAGTGGTTTCCTACTTTTAGTAAAACTGCTTTCACAAGGGAGCAGAAATTGTTGTAGTAAATAATATGATGGTGGGACCCTACAGGCTACACACTGTGGTTATTAGTTTGTTTCCCAGACAGTCTGTGAACGATAACACTTTCCTCCCTCACAAATAACTGCAGGTCTCTGTGTGCACTGAGAAGCTCATTATTGTACTGAGGAGCTTTCTGAATTTGAATATATGTAAATACGAGACTGTGAAGCCTGGAAATCGTAGCAAAGCTATTCAGCCAAGTGAAGGTAAAAATCTGCATTATAAGCACAAAACAAAATTATGAGCTGTGTATAAAACTCACATAAATGGTGGGCGAGTTGTTAATTATGAATAATGAAGCAGTCATACCCACGAGAAGCTCCATCACACTAAATGAAAACTGTTTTTTTATTGCAGTTGGGAGCAGGAACTTTCCTTTGTCTCATCTCGTCTCTCAGGGGCCCTTCTGCTTTTCACTTGCATGAAATTGAATCTGTCCACCCGTGCTTGCTGCAGTGAGCCGTCTTGCCTTGCAGGTTTAGTTGGTGCATCCAGCAGCAACACAATTGTGAACCATGGTCTCCCAGCATGGTATAATGCTGGTATATGCTCCTAAAGGGCCAGCCAAGTGACCCCAGTAAATCCAGGGGCCACTTATTGGGTTATTGATCTCTTTCTAATATACTTTATTTAAGATCCAGATGGAAAATTCCTTTTCAACATTTCAACATCCTTGCTCAAGCATATTTAATCAAGTCCGAGCTATAAGGACATAATTACAAAATTGCACCAATTGAAATAATTGGCTGAGGAGTGCTCCTGATTGAGGAGCTTTTCAGACCTCTGAAGGTGGGGTAGTGGGATTACTGGAAGGTTTGGATGTGGTTCATATCGTATCAATGCATATCTTAATAACGGAGCAAATTTGAAAGTAGATGTTTGCATCTGCTCCCCCATGAGATCAGGTGAGAGATCACTTGAGGTGGTGCGTAGCTTCCTCTGGCACAGTAATCTTAATAAATGTTCTCTAGTGTGTGTAGCAAGTTTGAGATTAGAGAGAAGAAATCTGTGTGATGTGTGTGATGCAAGCTAAAACTCCTGTAGTCTGAACCCGGCTTTACACATCCTGGAGATTTATAGCCTCATGAATCAGTGAATCAGGTTCAGCACTTTGAACTCTTTGAATACCTGCTGGTATAAGATAATGATGTTATCCAATGAATTGTATATTAGTCTAGGTCACATGGAGGCATTTTATAGACGCTGTGAAAAACAAGAAAGATGGCACTGGATGAACAGTTCATTTAAAAACACTGAGGACAGACGGAACAGTGTGAACTAAAAGCAGCTACCAAATGTCAAATAAAAGAAGAAATTAAGAGGCTATGATGGCTTCTTTTACAATGTGCTGTGTATGTTTTAATTGGACCTTTTGTCTGTGCATTTCGCTTGAAAGAAAAATAGAAAGACCAAGAGGGATTCACTGATTTATAGTTGGGGTGTTACACAAGAGGCATCCTCCGGGCCTGAAATATTGAGCCACCGCTAAAGTGCCAAAAACTGCAGTTCCCCAAATGGCCACTTGAGACTGATTCCAAAAGCGAAGTCTGGTACAAAAAAAACATTTTTGGTCTCTATAGCTAATTTACCTTTTCATACCATTACATTTTAATAAATGAAGGCATTAAGCCACTAGAGGTGTTTGTTAATAATAGTTTTATTTACAAAACACATTCAACTTAGCATAAATTAGAATCAGTCTCAACAAAATAAATTGCTTTTGCGGAAAACAGTGATTAAATACTTTGAAACTATCCGCCAGTTCTAAACGTAATTGGCCTGAAGGACCAAGAGCTCTTTGTTTTAATAAAGTAATGCTCCTAAATAATTTGCACCGATGGAGTTTTGCGCCCGAACATTATTAAATGTCTAGCAGTATTGCTGCTGGACATTCCACATTAGAAAAGTCTGTGATGCCAGGAGGTAAATGCTTTTGCTTCAATCTTCAAATCTCATTCCCTTTAAGAAATTACATCAGCCGTTTCAACCTCTTTCACTGCAGCAGATCAAGATGTGCTTTGCATGTTAAGAGAATTTATTTGAGTGTTTGGACATATGTGTGGTGAGATAATTGTGTCAGACCACATTTATAGGAACACGAAAGTAGGACATGACAGGTCCTCAACCGTTTCCATGGTACTTTCTGGAAGATTATGAACAGAGACATACAGATTTTCTGACTGATCCTTGAAAAACACTTGCAAGACTTTACTGACACAGCACAACACTCGGCTGAAGCGAGCGTAGCCAGGTTTTTCCAAAAGTAATATGAAAAGTGTCACTCAACAGTGCTTAGCTAATGCACGCACATTATTTTCCCAGGTCCTTGGGATCTGAATGAATGCTACTCATATTTAATTCATGGAAACAAAAAGTACAAACACTTGTATGTCTGGACAGAATTAGTGTATATGGATACTGTGGGATAAAGACAAAGCCTATGTGTATTTCTGTTAGCACATACTGCTTCCATATGGGATGTCCGTGATGCTTTTAAATTGTGTTGAGGAAAAATGGGCTCAAGTTTCTCCACCAGTAATCTCACAGCAATAAACAGCTGCTAGCACTGACCTATGCTGCTTGGGAGGTCAGAGAGGGATCCTTGATTTTGTTGTCTTTTCCACTTTCAGTTCCCACCCAGTGAAGAGCATCGTATTCACATGCGTGTGAGCATTGTGCTTATCTGTATACCTCCTACAGCTGACATGGTGGGGAAAAAATGGGAATAATAATATTGGAGTGACACTCACAATGTGCACATTTTCTAATGACATTTAAAGTACGCATCCGTTTGTGAGGGATTATTTTGGATTTCTCTCTGTGAGCATCAGCTAATTGACAGTAAACAGAGCATTATATTATATTTGCATGCAGTGACATGAAAACAGTTCAGGTACAATGAAATAACAAAACAGAAATAGGAAACTCTAATTATGGTTTTGTGTTTATTGCGAGGGATTATCTTGCGCTGTGGATGTTGGTTTTTTTTATACTGTACAACGGAAACCTATAAGCCACACTAATGCAGATAAATTTAAAACCAAGACACACTTAATGGCCTTCTGATGGATTTCTTACAACAGCCACCCGAAAATGGGAAAAGACAAACAAGTAAATCTCTTCTTCTTCGGCAAACGACCTTGTACATGTGGGATTAAAATGGCTTCTGGATATCTCTGTGATCGGTTATTTTGTGTTTAATAAAGCTCAAAACATAGCAGAGATGTGTTCACTGACACCTCCACAAGTACTAAATAATCGTTTAATGGAGGGTCATAAATGCTTCCTGCAAACCGAGGCTAACAGTAATTCCTGGGCGACTGCACTGAGACACCTCGATCAATAAACGTGCTATGGTCTGACAGCATGAACATAAAGATATGATAGAAAATTGGCTTTTTAATGTTGCTGTCACAGGTACAGTGCATGTGAAGATTGCCGATCATAGGACAGTGTTTTCAAAACGCAACACAGCAAGACCAGTGTTTTCAGACTGATCCACTCTTTTTTTGGGATGGTGAATGTCAGGGGTCTGATCAATTTAATAAGACACTGGATCACAGCATCATCATATCTGTGCACATGTACCAGAAGTGATCGTTTCCTTTGACTAATAGCATTCACTTGCATTCACTGCCACAATAACTGGAGCTGCCGCCTAAAACAAGTGTTTGCTTCCATGGCAACAGCAGCTTAAACATCAGCCCCTCTTGACGGTCAGACGATGAGAGTTTTCATCACTCCAACATAGACACTCCCATGTTTACATCAGGGGAACGTCACATAGCGCGTCTGCAGTAATGACAGGGAAGCCGGCTTGCTCCCTTCATGTGCCACAGCAACAGGTCTGCTACAGAGAGCTGCATTGAATTGGTACATGAAAATATTTGTTATGGTTTCCTGGTACACAGCAGAGAATGCCTGACTAGTTGGACTGACCACACCGCAGCGTGAATGAGTTACACAAAACAACAAACATAAGGAAGCATTTCTGAAAGACAATTTTGTATGCATTTTTGTGGTTTAAAAATTACCTAAAAAATATGGCAAACCCAAGCCAAAACAGTCGCTTCTAGTCATTTTCAAGAATTTTGTAAAGACCTAACTAACCATATGTGTATGTGTGGACTATAGACTGTCTGACATTGAAGCAAAAAGTAGGGAGGAGGCGTCAAACCCCACAAGTCTGAGTCATTCCTGAGGACCAAACTGTAAGAGCATCTGTTTGTCTGTGTTTGCTTACAAGTGTCTTTACTGCTTGTGCGGGTGAAATCTCTTCTATTAAGTTTACCCCTGTGTTGTGGCATCCTGGGTTGTGTCTGTCTGTGTGTGTGTTACGGGAAGAGACAGAGGAAGAGAATGCAGTGTGTTTGTGTGTGTGTGTGTGTGTGTGTGTGTGTAGGTCGGTGTTTGTAGGTTTGATGGGGGTGTCGAACCACCCAGGGCTCATGGAGACACAGCTGTGGCAGTCCACCCTAAACACCTCTCAGGAATTCTCAGTGTGGATTACGAGGAAAGATGAAAGAGAGGAGAAAGAGGAGTTGAGAAAAACACCATCAAAAACTGCTGGCGAGATATTCCTGGCTTCCTCAGCAATTTTGTAAAGCGTGCTGGCTTTGTGTTTACTTCATTTTGAGTCACTCTGCAAGTCTGCAGTGTTTGTACCTCTGTCTGTGCTGCATCATTATCATGTGCCTCTAACTCGTTTCAGGATGAAGTTAAGGAATTCAGAACCTGGATGTGATATTTAGCCACGATGTGTGTAAACCAGCACAAAATGATTCCCGTAACAGCTATGAGAGGGTGTGTTTGACTGAACAGGGCTGGTGGTATTTCTGGACATTTAATAAAATGTTCAAAAATAAGATGTTTGAACATGTAATAATGTCTTTAGTGCACCAAACAATGTTCATCCATGACCGTTTTTCCATGACGAAGCCAAGATGTTGATTTTTGATAATAAAAACTATGACATGAACTGTATGTTTAGTTAACGTTTACCAGACGAGATGGGACAAAAATGTGAGCGGTGGGCTACTAACATTAAAAAAATGCATACAAATTTACCCCATTTGTTCATCTACTCTGTCAAAATATAAACAATGCATCCCTGCCATTGATTGACGTGGGAAGAGTGATGTGGCGTGTGTAGAGATTCCTGTGCTGTCCCAAACCGACAGCAAGTAATGAAACATGATGGCTTCAACGAAAAAAGGGTTTGGGCTGGAAAAAACAATAAATCCATGGAAACCCTATAATTCCGCAGAAAGGAAAAAAAAGAGGGATACAGAGATATGCCCTGTGGCTACAAATTAAGTGGGAAGAATACAACCAACCTGAAGAGACACTTGAAGACTTTTACAGCTTTTAATGCCGCGGTGGCGTAGCTAATGAGTCCTAAGGTTAATGTTTAAGCACATAAATTTGCTTGCGTAAATTCAATGTTAGTGGTTTGTCAGCTATGTCAACTTGGCTTAGCCTGCGGATGGAAGATCGCGTTCACAAACTAATGAATGAATGAGCATGCATGACTGCCAGGCTAACAATGGCTGAACTAGCTTCAAAGCTTACTAGTGAAACACGCAGGGCTTGAATGATTAACATTACAACTTGTCAGAGAGAGTGAAACGTATGGGAAAAACCCATGGTGGCTTTTCATATTTGTTCCCCAAATTGTTCTAAATGTGCTTTGTGATGCTGTGCTAAAATTAATAGACTGTGAATTTATTTAAGTTGGACAAGCAACTCGATCCATTTTCACTTACTTTCACTACTTATTTCACTACAATTACTTACGCTTAATGGCAAGCTCTGAACATGGCATGCGTTGCAGTTACTATCTATCTAGTCAGACTGTTGTTTCTAAGATTACACAGCAGTTTATTTGTAAGATATTTGTGCATGATTTCTTAGCTCTAAGGCGAGAGAGAGAAAGAGATAAGAGAGAGATAGAGAGTGGGGCAATGATGTTCAATGTTGCTAAATAAATGCATTCGAAACACTAATGTTTCACAGCGATTAGCATTCTATTTTTATTAGGCTATCTACGCTAATCAAAACGCCCTGTTTAGTCTAATTTTTGGGACAAACAGAACAGGATTGTACTGCTCATAATTCAGAACAGGTCACCGTATTCCTAAATGTCAAACTATTATTTTTACCCCTAACTTTATATTAAATATAAGTCACATCTTACACCAGGCATTAAAAATCCTTGACTCAAACTGAGCCAGTAGGTATAACGAATAAAACACACATGTGGATGTCTGTCTTTCCATACGTGTGTGTGTGTGTGTGTGTGTGTGTGTGTGTGTGTGTGTGTGTGTGTGTGTGTGTGTGCGTGAGTGTGTGTCAGATTGATAGCAAATAATCAGATGGCATTCCTCCACATATTGACTGTTTGAAGTTCACCAAATTTACCACTTCAAGGGAAAATATTTGTGGCCGATCATTGATGGAATCAGTGTGTGTGTGTGTGTGTGCGTGGGTGGGTGGTTGGTTGGTTGGGAAAGACAGAAAGACTTTTATCCCGAGCAGTAAATGGGTTGACTCTTTGATAATTAAAATTCAAAGAGAGTTAACTCGAGGTCAGAGTAGATGTAATGCAGACCTCAGATTAACTGGCTGACCACAGAGCTAGACATATCATAGGTTTTCAGATATAATGTAAAGTGGTCTCTCATGGGTTAGCTTTGTGTTGGGAAACATGGGTCTTTAGTGTAAAAAAGCCTAGTATGTCTTATACTCTCCTGCTCAGTAACACTGTTTATTGGATTTGGAGTGAAAGCAGCTCCCACTCTCATTTTTCAGAATTTATTTAGTTTTATTTTCCAATCACATAACTGATTAATGTAAGAACAATTCCCACTGGCCAGGTTACCTCCCAAGCAGCCGCTGTACTGCAGGCTTCACTAATGTATGTAATTTAAGTGTTCTAGAGGATGGAGTTTCGTATTGTTGATGGATGATGGTGTTTGGAGGCCTATTTTGTGTCGTGGTGAAGGTGTATTAATCATTATTAAAGACGGCTTAAATGCTTTCCCTATACTATGCCCAGGTGATTTAGACTCCTCCGGGGTGGACAGTGTGCATAACACTGAGAGACCTGCTGCTGCTGGTTTTCATAATGAAGCACTTACTCAATCTGCTGCCAAGAGACTGCAAGGTCACAATAAGCTGTTACAATCAGGGTGACGCAGTTTACGGGCACACTCAAGGACAAACACATGTATGCACATGGCGACATGCACATGCAAAGACATGACAACACTGTGACATGGCACAATCACACAATTAATAACATCAATACCACAATCATCAAGGGGGGAATGTTGATAATGGACGATTCTGCAAAACCATCATGTCCAAATCTCACTAGCACATGGCAACTACTGTATGGTTAGAGCAAAAGTTCAATATTTTGGGAAATATTTTCAATTAGAATATCAAGCTATATCAAGTGTAAAAACGATAATTGGCATTTTTTGATGAGTTATTTTCTGGACTTTCCAACCAGACTCCCAGACGATACTGTTCCTTTAGTCTCTGACACATAACACACAGAAAATGGCTAATCCTGTGTGAAGTTTTTATTCATAGTTGCACAAATTAAACAAATAATATATAACATTTATGAGCTCCAGAGGTGCTGGTAGGCAGATTTTATTACTTTCAGCCAGAGCCAGGCTAGCTGTTTCTCCTTGTTAGGCTACTTGATTTTGTGCTAAGCTAAGCTAACTGGCTGCTGGCTGCATGAGAGTGCATGCTATCAATCTTTTCATAACTCTTGGCAAATAAACCACAGCTAATGTATTTAGTGTTATGGTTAATAAAAAACGAAAAAACAAACAAACATGAACCTGCACCAAAGTGGACATTAGAGAATTAGAGAAGCAGGTATACCATAACATCACAATAGTCTATGACTTATTGTACCAACTATATTGCACACAATATTATGACAGAGAGCCTTTCATATCTTCATAGGTAGCTTTTCTTTTTCCGCAGATGAGAGAAGTTGCACACCGGTGACGCAATTGCAGTTTTTATTGTGCTTATTTTTGACAGAGGATTACAGAGAAGCATGCACAAAGCCTTCCTCTTTCTGAACAACGCTCAGAAACTCACAGATGGCGCACAGTCCTTTACTTTCATTTACACATATACAGATATGAGCTTCACAGAGATAAGGAGAGGCAGTTTTCATAATAAGGATATAGTGGAGTCTTCAAAGTAAGCATTCATACAGAATGTCACTATTCAAAGAGAATTGTCACTTTACCTCATTGAATTGAGGGATCAAGTCGGTGAGGCACGCAACTTATGCACACAGACACAAGCAGCGAACCCAAACACAGCGAGAAGCATCACGAAAGACTGTTTGATTTGAACCCATCAACAGACACATCAGTGACTTTCTCCATGGTTTATGCTTAGGGAGAGGATGGTGTGTTTGTGGAATGAATGTAATTACCTCAACTTGAAAGGCACCATCAATCTGCCCTCTATATAATGAGCCGTATGGGCTTGGTTTGAAATAACCAAAACACTGCAGCACCTCTCCAAAATATCTTTTCTTTTTTTTCTTTTTTCATTTCGCACAAATAGAAACCACAGAAGAAAAGACTAATTTAAAGGTTGGCAATTAAGTGAAGGGAATGATAACAACTTTGCTTAGGTTGATGGTTAGATTGATGGTTATGTAACTTGATTGGTTAATATTACTATAGTTTGGCAAGGTTTGTATACAATTTCACATACTGTGATCATATGACACTGGAAAAAACTAAAAGTTGCCAAAATAGAGAGCATGAGACTGCAGGCTGAAGCTACACTGTGTGTTATTGAGAGTTGCTGACTGGAAGAAGATAAAGGTAGTGTTAAAAATACATTTAAAAAATAACATCCAAAATATAATTATACACAAATTACAATGAAACTGCCTGAACAAGCAGTAATGCTACATCGTTAAAATCAGAACAACACAGAGATGGTAAAGCTGGCATTATGAAGGTATCTCTGTTGTGTTTGTGTGGTTATAGTACACAGCATCCTGGGACATTAAGTCCCAATTTGTTATTCTACCATGTTCTGACCTTTGAGATATAGCCTACAGCTGTGCCATTTTCCATTGCAGGGACCTTCCCAGGAGCCAATTGAAGCAAAATGCATAAGTGATATCCTTATATTGTGAGACTATTTGGTTGAATATAGTCTCAGAATATAACTGCATGCTGCTTAAACACTGCTTTAAAGATGAACAACAAATGGGAGACACTTTTTACAGTGAAATATCAGGCCACCAAGTCAAACAAACAGATTTTAAAGTCCCTCAAGACTTTGTATTTATCTTTGGCATTAAATATTAATTTCTAAACAAGCGATTAGGGTATAAACCATTTTTAGGTATTATTTATTAGAACTTAAGTTATTCTGCTTCATCTGGACGGTGTGGGTGTAGTTTGATAAGTAACCAAACAATCCATCAACTATCATTAGATTTTGATTCAAATGTTCCAAACCTGTGATAGGAGCACATGAAAGGAACAAAAAGGACGAATACCGTGTGTAAAATAACCAAAACTGTTCTAAGAAAATAGTGACGCCATGTATCCCATCAGGAAGGTAAGAAGCTGATAGAGAAAATAAGTTTTTATTTAGGGGCTTTAAAGTTTTCTTAATCAGTGATCTAACTTGTATTTACTGCATACAGAAGATGCGTCATTCATTGAGGGTGAACAGACAAGATGTAATATACGTTAATGCTACAATTTAGTTTGTATTTTTGTATATTTAAATTCATTTAATGTTCCTCTTGGGCAGTTTCCTAAATTCAACCCAAACAATATTAAAAAGCTTTTCAAAGGTTAAAAAGTTGCCACCGATATCTCAAAGCATGGAAACAGTAAAAAGAAACGCTAATATTCAAGTGGGAAATAATTATCAGTCGTATGTTACTGTGAGACCACTGAGGTTCATCTGTTCCTTCATGTATATACCAAGGTTGCCACCCTGTCAGCATCCCTGTGGCTCTCCATCCATCAAGCCCAATAAGCTGCCTCTTCCCCACAGTGAACCACAGTCTGCCTCCTGAAATAAATTACGTTTCCTGATAAACAAAGACTCCCCGCATGGTGGACGGAAACAGCATGTGATTGCTTAGCAACAGGGCACGAGGGGCAGACTGATAAATAGCTGGATGCACGTACGACCACTTCTCTGTGATCCTGGAGGTCAGAGGGGTGAGGCCCTAGTTAACCCTGACTGTATTCAGAACTAGAACATCATAGTGTGCCTTCCCTCTGTTTATGGATACGAGAGGGCTGATTGAAATGGAAATATAGATTGGATACTTAAAGCCTGGAAACTGGCAAACAGAACAGCACATTGCATTAACCTGTACCACCACTTTTGTTCACATCAACGACCAAATTGTAAATACAACCTGAAAATCACCTGGATTTTTCCTGACAGCTACATAACAATTTCATTGATCACTTGGGGGCAACAGAAACAAGTTGTGAATACACCTCTGACATATTACCTTTCATTCAGTGTTGAAAGACAGAGTCCAAACACAATGTTTACATTCAAGTAACAAAACCCTTTAGTGGCCATTGGAATTATGACTATTGTCCTTATAGGGAACAAAGGAGGAAGTAGTGAGATGTCATTAAGGAGTCACATGTTGACAGAAGGAGGACGTTGGGGTGTTTGGAAGGTCAACAAAATGTCCGACTGACATGGCAGATCGCTGTTCACCTCCTGTTTCCTACTGACAGTCAACCTTCTCCTTTTAACTCTAACCACAATCATTCCCTACCCTTAAACAAGGAGTTATTGGTGCTACTGTCTAATAAGTCACCCTTTATTAAAAAAGGTTTATCAGCATTAATGAATGGCTTTATCAAAGGTTTACAATTTACCACTGATAAGAGTAACTATTGGGTTGCCAGGTTGTGGAAAATCCTCCTCCAAACAGTCCGTTGGAGTCTCCTTGATGAATTAAACACTTAAATAAAAAGACAAAGTAAGTTGAATGATAGAGGGGTCTCCACAAACTGACAACCCAACAGTTATTTTTGTTAATGATCTCTAATGCATAAGTATATGATTTATTAACTACTAAAAAAGCTATATAATAATGCTATAATTATATTTTTTATGCCTTTTTTGCAGTGTGATTTGAAACAATTTTGGAGTGACCTAACAAAGTAGGTTGTCGTGCCAGATCAGAAAATATTCATATGTGTCATTCTGGAGGGTACAAATAATGTATCAATCCTTTTAATTTGGAGGACTTGATGAAAGAAATCTCCAATAACAAACGAAAATCTAGCAATGATAGAAAACTAGAAGCGTAATAAGCAGCGGCCATCTTGAGTTTGGTGACATGAATGCGCTCAAGTCTTTACCATGGAAGTCTCTCTTACCTTCCTTCCCATGAGGTAACCAGAGCATAATTTCTAAGCATTGATCACTGGAAAGTCTTACCAGGAAGCGTATATCAATCTCTGAAATTTAAGAGCAAACAGTTGAAAATAGCAGTTGGAAAAATTGGTTCAAATTTTTCCCTCAGAGTTTGAGCGGGAAGGTCTCTCCAGTGCATGTATTTATTCATCTCACCTGTCAAACAAGCAAGGTGACCTGGCCTGCTCCTCTGAGCCAGCCTCGGCAGTGAAAGTAGACAGAGTAGACAGACACATAAAGTGAGAAGACAGAAGACAGAAGGATAAAGCACAGCACAGCTTGAAGGTCACTCAGAACCAGCGGACTCCAGAAGGAGTTTACTCTGTATATCCTTTATCTGGGGTCTCTACTACTCTCCCTGCTCTCACCTTTTGAATGACAATCCATTACACTCCTCTCTGCGGTCTTAAAACCAGTTCAACCTCTGACCCTGGATTTTACAAGCTCCCCTGACATCCAAGCCAGTGGCCACTGATGTGGAAAATACTCTCATCCATCCATATTTAATAGAGTTTCTGAGATTTGGAAAGTGTGAAATAAGCTCAGGGTATATGATTCATTTACTGATGCAGCTTCGACTACTGGCAGGCTTGACTGAGTCACCCCGTGAGAGCTGACAGATCTGGTGACATCATGAGCTGACCCATCATTTCAAAGTCTGCAGTGTTTGCTCTGCTCTCTTATACAAGTGTGACAGTCTCATAGGAAAGGGTTGACTACTGTTCATAATTCAGCTGAAAATAAAAGCCACATTGCAGCAAATTACCTCACGGCACCATCACCTCTTATTGCTGGAATCCTGATAATGAAGTCATGGGTTAGATCAGTTTTGAGTGTAAACTTTGACTGTAAAAATCACATTACATCATCATTTAAAGGGCTTGTGGTTTCCATATAAATGCATTTGACTAGTTTCTGGCAAGTAGAGTGAACACAACAGCTGTATCACCTCACATCAAAGTTAACTTGTTTTATTCAATTGCAAACTGAATTTTCTTGGATTTGTTAAAGCTGTAAATGCAGCGGAGGCTGGGAGACTTTATATGTTATTCCAGTGGAGCTTAATTCACCCAGTTTCATAGCACTCATTTTGAAATCAATTCCTTTTTTTATGTGTGAACTGCACATGAGCTCTTTTATTAGCAAACCACATGATAAATTAAAGAAACCACAGTGCAGCCCATTGCATGTGGAACAATCTTCAAAAGAAAATGAGAGGATCATTTCTTGTGCAGTCTGAGACCTCTGGCCAGATGGCATAAGGGAGTTGTCAAAGGCGATACAGAAGTAGAATTAAATAGATAAATCTCTCGTCTCCACCATTACAGCTAGTCTCAGATGCTCTGAGCTGTGCTGTGGAGGTCGATAATAGCTCAGACTACTCTGCTCTGTAGTGATAGTTGTTTCTCAGAAAGCCACAGCTTTAGGTTTTCTAAAAACCCCCTTGATGTTAGTAAAAGCATCATTTTGTCCATATAACCTCCCTCTGGTCAACAAAGCCCCATGTATGTATAGCATAATGCACAAGCTCTGCTTTCTTTCTCAGAAGGAATTATAATTTAAAAAAATATGATTTCACAAATACCCAAAGCAAACACATATTCTCTCTCCGTCTCTATCTGGCCTTGTAGCTACAGTACAGACATGTGTGGGTGGTTATTGTTGTTTGATGGAGCTAATTTAAATATGTGGCTGCTCCTTGTGCCTTCGGATTGTTGTTTGTGTCTGAGCCAGCATGACTTTATACTGACAGGGGGCTGATTTTATTTTCTTTCACAGCAGGTAGTGAACATTCAAGCTCTGACAAAAACAAAACCTGCAGCTGCTGAATGCTTACTAATTATCTGCTCTATCTTGCCTTTTGTAATTCCACATCTTTCTTTTGTGTGAGAGGTTGCAGAGCTACTGCATCGATTGGGGTGCAACTTGCTTTCTGAAGCACAGCATTTGTTTCGTATTATATATCCTGCTGAGAAACTACTTGAGAAACTATCAGGTAAGACAGAACTTGTTTCATTTAAGGGAGCAATTTGTAAAAATTTGAAGGTACCTCCAAAAATACTGGGAGCAGCATACCAGCAGGGTAGCCGCCAACTGCTGTTACTGTCTGCTGTAAGTTAGTTATCTTGGGTTGTATAGTCTTTGGCTGTAGCTTTAGCGACTGTTAGCTCATTTAGCGGTGGACCTAGTGGGCCTACTGCTTCACTGAAGTCTGCCTAGATCGAGACCGTATCACAGGGGAGTCACTGCGGGAAGGGGGCTCACCTCAAATGGGCTCAGCAGCCTGAACATGGCTGGAAACCAAACTGGGACCAGACACAGCCTCTGAGACCAGTGGAGGCCAGTTTGGCAACAGGGGATACAGTACGGAGGTGATTTACAGCAGCTCCGACGAGAACTAAGTTAACGTTATGACTCTGGGGACAACATGACACAGTAAACAGGGACTGAAGAGAGGAGAAACAGAAGAACAGCAAGATAGTGTCTGGCCTTTAGCAGCAGCTGAAAATAGAATGTAGAGAGGATTTGCTTCAGGCAAACCAGAGGTTCCTTGTGTATTTAAGTCCATGTATTTCCCTTCTTTCTTTGCCAGTTCATCGTGTTACCTAGTGGGCCTTTGTTCCAGCGTTTCCAGTGTTTTTTTTGTAGTTTTGCCTCTCTGTTTTCTGGACCTTGCTCGTGTTTTGGACTTTGGACTTTTGCTTCTGCACCTTCTGGATTTGTTTGCCTTTTTTGGACCGATTCTCGGTTTGGACCTCTGCCTGCCTCTACACACCTTCCGTAAGCCTTCGTGTTTTGTATTAAATAAATACTACTGAACAAAACCTGATCAGTTGTTGGTGTCTGCATTTGGGTCCTACGATTCCTAGTGTGCTTGGCACAAACTGTGACACTTAACTCGCCGACTCACTCTCTAGAGGTACAAAGTGGTATTATGAGACAGGGGCTAGCTGGTTAGCACGGTAACTTCAGTAGATATATCTGCAACACAGTACATAGACGTCTTTGACATAACTTCAACACTGTTTTCTTCTCACCCTGTAGGTAATGCTTGTTTGGTTTTTGGAATGTTTTAAACTAAAATTATGCCCCCATCTTACAAGTTGCACCTTAAGTCACATATACTTCTATGGAATGAAATGTGCTAAATTGAAACATAAACCCAAAACGATAGAATCAGTAGCAGGTCATTATATTCTAGCTATTCATGTACAGTTCAGTTACAGTACTGCTTAGGGCAGAGAGCCCTGAGCTGCAGTCACCATCTGTGTGCCAGCTCAACAGGTTTGACTTTTCTTTCAGCCTTTCCTACCATGGAAATGATGCAGAGGTTAGTAGAGAAACCCAGCGCACAGAGTCTTCTCCTGAGAGCCATCTGACTGAATAGTTAGGTGTAATGTTGCAAATGTATAGAAGAATAAAAAGCAATATTACAATAAAGCAATGAGAGCTGTTGCGTTATTTGATATAGAGCCAATCCCTCCTGCTCTCTTCTCAAGCGCAGGGTTTACATTATCAGTTGCAGACCAGCAGAGCTCCAGTGAGCTTAATGTATGCAGACCAAATCTAGCTCACTGTGTATTGATTCCTGACCTCAGACTTGTTTTACTGAAATGCAGCCTGTGCATTGTACTGAGTGTTTGTTAGGATCATATGGAGCTGTCATGCCACTATTGTTCATGTGCAGCTCAACAAAAAAAAAGGCGTGTGTGTGCCAGTATTGTTCAGTGTATGTATGTCCGTCAGCAATGTGTGCTGAATTGCGCTTAAGTATGCAGCTGCAGTCACATGTACCAGCTTTGAAAAGGCTAAAGTTGGTGGTGCCTTTGAGAGCAGGGCAGCATGCAATTTCATTGACCTTTGACCTGTAGCAGTTAGTGCATGTGCTGCAGTTAATTAACGTATTACATTGTGCGTACCTGGAGAGGAGACTGTCAGTGATGATGCTTCACTTGTTTGGGGTTAGAATGACCATGACAGTGAGCATAGCATAGAGACAAAAAACAAGGGGAGACGACCAGCCAAATAATAACAGAACACGCCTACCTATGTGTTGTCCTATGGATGATTATGTGTCAGACAATTTCTTCAAAGATTCTAGGAAGATACCAAAAGCAACCAAGAAATAGTCTGACACATAACCCCTACGACTCAACACAAAATGGTGAATTGACATTTTTAAACTTTGGTCTTTGCATGGATTAAACAGATGAGCTATAATGTGTTAAATAGTGATCTTTGGTGGTGCTGGTAGGCTAATTGGGGTTGTATTTTTGACTTTGGAGTGAGCCAGGCTGATTCCAGTCTTTATGCCAAGCTAAGAAAGTCGACTATTGGCTCTAGTGCAAATAGTGCTCATAGTTAATTCACAGAAATGACAGACATCAATCTTCTCTTCTTTCAGCCAAAAAAATTTAATATCCAATTTTACCAAAATGTAGGACTATCCCTTTCAAGATTCTTCAAGGGCTAATTGAAAATCTATACATGATTAGCGCAAAGAGAAAGTATTAGGCTGCTGTTTAAGGAATACAGCGTAACACATCAAACAGTCCGATTACAAATTCAAAATTGCCCTTTTCAACAGCATAAGGCAAAGAGCCAAACTGTGCTTTAACTGGGAAAGGTTTAAGACCCTGTCTCATATTGTGTAGCACTTAAGCATTTTCAGCAGTGGAAATAAATAAATAAATAGAAGCAGTAAATTCGAAAAATATGAAACCATACATCTTTGTCCACAGTGATTGGTTCAGAGATTTTTTTTTTAAAAATCTTAATAAATCCATAATAGTTTTTTCCAGTTACAGCTATGGTACAAAAGAAATTTTAGAATACAGCAGGTTTCTAGCGACGAATCCGAATTGCCTCTTATCAAGACAAGACTACAGCAGATGGAAAAGGGTGGGTGATGAGGTTACGAAAGAAGAGAATGGTCTTTTCTATCTGGGTGCATGTGTGACAGCTTTACCCTCCAGCTGCTGAAGGGAGAGGTCTGTAGGACTAAATTGGCTGTCAAAGCTGCCACAGACGACCCTTCACACAAGCAGCCCTCTCATATTTCTCCTGTAATATGAACTGGTGGAGAGAAGGGGGAGGAAAAAAAAAAGAAGCAATTACCGCTCCCCTTTCGTATGTCATCTCTGTCATGTATGAAGGCAAAAACACAGAGCAGCTCTTGTTATAATGACTCCCCCAAAATTAATTTTCCCCTCGCACAACAGACACAGGTGTTCAGGATCCGATTACCTGAACCACATATGATTGTCAAAACGGCTCTACATTATATGCTATTACTCTTTATTCTTCCTCCGTTTTAATAAAACCTCTTCCACATACTGACTCCCTGGAGGCCACAGAGCTTGGATTACATCACGTCCTCTTGTGCACTGGTCTCAAGGCTTTTTGTATTTCTCTCAATAGTCCTTAGCTCGGCTTAAAAGGGATCTGACAAAGACAAAACCACACACCCCTGACATCCTCATTAAAATAATTTAGCCCAATTTGGACAGATTTGGACAACAGTGGCAAAAACATTCTTTCCACACAAATAGGCCATCTCAGGTCCAAAATTACTCTACTTTTAAATGCAAAGTGACATAATGTGAGCTATTACAGTAAAACTGTACTGCTCATATGTTATTGTTGTCAACAAATTCCATGAGGCCAATTCCAAGGCCAAGAGTGAAGTGAATTGATCCTACTTATATATTTATGTTTATTCCAAATCCACATCTGAAATAGTCACCAACAAATACACCGATCAGCCACAACATTAAAACCACTGACAGTTTAAATGAATAACATTGATCATCTCACTACAGTGCAATAT
>JBBPCS010031593.1:1729-22366 GCA_037974645.1 Hollardia meadi
GGTAAGTTTTGTTATTTTGTCTTGTGTGGAGTCTGAAACAAACAGGGAGAGATGCGTTTGGAGCCAAGATCTGTCATGCCTTGTTTAAATAAGATGATTTTGATTAGAATTTAGTTGGCTAGTTGCCCGGGCCACACAATCACGTCTAATCTTCTCATAAAACTGGGAGTACAAACTGCAGCAATTTCATTATTAAAGTGTAGCCTTCAACTCGGATACATTTGTTGCGCTCTGTAACCAACTGCTATTTTGTTATCCTGGCATACAAAGGCTATGTGTGACACAAATCAATAAATTCTTCATCTTCTCTCCGATGGTACAGAGTCATGCCAAATGGAGTTTGTAAAGGTGGCGGCAACACTGCAAAAACCAGAGTAACAAGTCAGGACGTTGTATACAATGAGAGCACCTGTGTCTGGGGAATAAGGTGTAACACATACTAATAAACAGATGTGTACTCATGAGTAATTTGTTGGAGGAGAGTGATGCAGAAGTTGAAATGTGACCTTCCACCTGCCAGCGTGGGAGACCCAGCCATTGGTGCCCTGCCATCTTCTCTACAAGCTCCAACTGACCTCTTGGAATAAGAAAAACTTGGTTGCTATGGCATCAAGTAGAATTTTAATGATATGCTTGAAGTAGTTGCTATGTAGGGGCTTTATAGAGACCATGCAGTTTAATGCTGCCAAAGAGTGCGTCATCTCCATGACTACAATGGCATCACGTTATTTGAACTGCCAAAAGTGATTACAACAATGCTTTGTTTTAAGTGGAGCCCAGATGGTGGTGCACGCTTCTTTCCATTTCGTGGATATCACAAAGAATACCATTTAGCCATGCATATGAGCGAATTAAGTCAAATGAATTTAGGACTATATATATTTCAACACTGGTTTTTATTGCAGGGCATTATAAACATTTAAATTTTTTTTTTTCTTTTTAAATGGAGGATTTTGCACCCTGAACAAATTAGACAGCATCCCAATTTCTTCAGTAAATTTTTCTTGACACAAAATTGCCAGGAATGTCACAACACTTTTTCTCAGAGTCATAACGCATAACACATGAACACACACTGCTAGAATCAGTTGAACGATCTCTAATGTCCAGTGAGGGAAAAAGTCCGTAAACCCATTCAGGCATTCCTTTTAACTTACGTTCTTTGGGAAATGACCAGACACAGATACAGATAGTAGCTTGGCATTACACGTCTTTGTGAGTCCTGGTGCTCAACCTATTTTGTGCAAAAATATTTCCCCTCTCTTGATATTTGCCTGTAAAGTAGACACTGGCAAGAAGCATTCAATATTATGGGGATTCTCTGTGTCCTTATGTTCAACTTTTTATTTGTGATTTCTTAGAATTTGGATCTTTTAGAAGTTCAAAATTTAACTTAATTTGACCAGTTGATCAAATTAAGCCACAGGGTATGTGTGTTGTGTTTAAAGAGAGCAAATTGAAACATTTTCCTATATATATATATATATTCATTTAGTTTTTTTCTTTGTAGCGACTGTTTCTTATCTTACTTTAAAATGCTCATTGAAGCTTGTCATCTGCCCACAGTGGTGCTTCCATTCCAAGAGCATGTGGTGCGCTGAAGTGTATCGAAGGAGGTCGTTCGTCTCTGATTTTGTGGGTATTTTTAACCATCCCCCATGTGCAGGTCTAATCAGAACAGGATGTTCCTCATCAAATTAACCAGGAAATATATTTTCATGAAATGAGACTGGGTCTGTACATATAACTTACCGTGATGTAGCAGACTATGAGGTCAATTACACAGCAGGGTTCCTGGAGCTAAATGCAGATCAGGGTTTTGCAATTTCTCCGCTAATGGCGTAGAAACAGACGAGGTTAAGCTTATTTGTATTTCATAATGGGGCATATTTGACATAACAATAGTTATTTTTTTCTGGTTTTCTCCTTTCTATTAAAATCAAAGAAAAATTGTTAAAAAAAATAAATAAATAAAAAAGAAAGTAATCTTCACTCATTGCAATCTTCCCAGTGAATTTTGTGAAAAGAGGCCTTTTTTCTTAAGATCTAAGTTTAACTGTATATCGTAACTGTAACATTTATTTTACATCATGGTTGTGCCAAGACAAGAGGTAAATGTTTCAAAATGATTACTTTATGGAAATAAAGTATATCAATTGTTTATCAAAAACAAAAAACAAAACAGAATTTAGGCAAAGAATGATTTCTTACCATAACGTAGGTTTGACTTTTAGCAGTTTCATTAGATCAGACTCGTTTCTTTCATTTAGTAATAATTACTAGACAATGTGCAATATTTATATGATACAAATTAAGATAATACAGTAGAATGTTTTAGTATGTCCATCTTCTTTTAAGGCTGAAACTCACTGGCCCATTTTACTCGTTGAAAAAGTTTGCACCACTGGGATTGACATGAATTCCAACTGTCACGGGGCTGAACTGTTTTGACATTTTGGCATGAAACATACGTACATGAAAAAGAGTTGTATGGTATAATTTACATCATGTCATTTCAGTTTTACTTCCTGTGTATAATTAGCAGTGTAATCACATTTAGCAGAACTCCCTCCTGCTGCTGTGTAAGCAGTGTTTTCCTCTTGCAGCACCTTAAGATCAGTAAAATTAGCATGCCTGTGAAGTGAACAGGTAAAAAAAAGAAATAGCACGTCGTTTATGTTGTCATAAACCTTAGGAATAATCTCTCCCTGTTCACATTTTGTAACAAGCGAGTTCCAGAGTCACATGAGCTGTCTGGAGCTTCCTCAGACCTCATTAACATTTCAAACAGTCACACATTACATAATACCAATAAACACAGAGGATTTTCTTCTTGATAAAAGACCACATGAGGACCACAAAAGCCTTATTGGATCAACGCTCTTCAAAACACTTTCGGCCCATACTTAAATGTGATATGCCTGGTGATCGTGCCGTTCAAGATACTCCACATCGAGTGAAGCCTCCATTGTTCCATGTACCGTGCCACTAAGCAGCAAATGGAATTGGAGATCTGTATGCACGACACCACATTACATCCCTCAGAGGAAGAGGAGAAAGAACAAAATGAAATGAGATCCAGCCGGCACCTCCACACAAAGTGCCACACCAGTGTTTCTGTGGTTCTGTCACACAGGCAGAGGCAGAAAGGGAGAGTCCGAGGATGTTTCCCATCTGTGTTACACTCAGCGTTCTGGCTGGTTTGAGGTTGTGTGTTTCGTCTCTAGCACCAGCTTGCATGTCAGGCACCAGACAGCTGCAGATCTGCCTGTGCGCCCCTTTTATTTATTCATCTTTTTATCTGCATCCCCTATCCCCCCTCCATCTTCCAGCTTATTAAATCTCACTTCTTCTGGCTCTCTCTACCCAGTTTATTCCCGACTATCCTTTCTATCGTTGCATCTTTTGTCCCTCCGTCATTCTGCTCTTTCCTCTCTATGTGCCCCCTCTCTCTGACCCTCTGTCTCTCCATCTTCTTCTCTCCTGGGTTGACGGTGTGGAAAGCTGATGAATCCGTGTGCAAGTGACAGTCTGGCGTGTGAGTGAACTTGATGTGGTTAATATGTTGCCTGCTGACAGTGCTGTGGAAACCGCCCACAGTGGAAGAGCACAGAGACATGGCTACAGTTTGGCCCAGCTTCCCTCAATTACCCTGTTGCTAGTGTCGGTGTAGCGGGGTGCATGTGCTTACTTTTGCATGTGCGTATGTGTGCATATTTTTGTGTGTATAAACAGTTTTTCCTGGGGGTCAAAGGTCAGCAGAATAAGCCGCCTTCCCTTTTTTTCTGCCTACACATATCATCCTGCTGTTCCTTCCAGATTTGACATCAACCTGGCAGCGAAAGCCGAGGTGCCTCACTGGATGATTTAACGTGATACTCACATCTATATCTTGTTATGGTGTTGGCGTTGCAGGAGACAAAGTAGGTGCTCAGACAATTTCTCAGTCTGAATCTTGACAACAAATAAAGTACAACACTTTTGAATGCCAAAAGCGCTTTTCCTCCTGCACCTAAGCCAATACATGATTTACAGTAACATACAGTGTTACCTAAAATAGAGCATTACATGTTTTTGATACTTTTCCTCCCCTTTTTTTGCTCCAGGTTTACTAGAAATGTGTCTTGTTTTGTTTTAATTAGCTTGATAAATTTGAGTCCCACAGATATTGTAATTTATTAAATTATGTGAAGACCAAATAGGTATTTAAAACTGAATACTTCATTAACAAAATAATTTTTTGTTATAGGTTTTACTATAAATTTAACAGAAGAGCAATTACAGGAAGTAATGGGGGGGGGGGGGGGGGGGGGTATTATTGCTGAGGTGTGAATGTTTGTCAGTTCTGCACTGGTATGAATCTATGTGCTATCATGCTAGTTCACATTTGTGCATGCATGAGCATCTGCGTGCATCCTCTTTTTCTGCATGTGGTTACTGTGTGCACTCAAACTGTGATTTTCTCTGTGCGTGTGTAAAAACATATGGTGAGTCAGTGAGTAGGAGCTGAGTGCCAGTGTGTCTGTGGGAGGAGGGAGACAGAGGATTGGTGGTGATGAAGAAAAGAGAGGATTCGGGTTGTGCACCAATAGGTGGCACTCTACCCTTTTGTGATTGGCTACAGTGACCCAAACTAAGGCAGGTCTGGAAGTAACATGCATTTGCACCCGAACAGAACAGGAAGTTGATTGTTAAAAACTTCCCCTTTTTTTCAGTCCGATGGTTATTTCTGCTTGCCGGGCTGCTCTTAGTGTGGCGGAATGAAGTGAGAGTGAGAGAAGAGTGTGACTGGGGGTGGAGGTTACACCACTCTGGGTGGATGAATGGAGAGTTAACACTGCTGGGGTTAAAGGCTAACTTTTCTTTCGGGTTAAATTCATGACTTTAGGGTGTTTTAGGTCCTTTTTTTTTGTGGCTTGGACAGCTTTTCATCTACAGTTTATATATAGCAGCATAGACATGATTGTTTGTGTGGATGTATTTGCAGTGCAAAGTGTGACTGTCAACCAATACTCAGTGTCAGAAGCTGCAGTTTACTGTAACGCACTCACAGAGTAGAATATATTGAGGATGAAATATAAATGTGGGAGTCAGTGACCCCACTATTCTCGCCAGACATCTTATATCACATCATTACAATAATAACTGGGAGTGGTCAAGGAGTCACATTTAGTGTTCAGTGGCATTCAAGTGTGTAATGAGAATTATTGGCTTCATACTCTGGGTTAAAAGTATAACAATGAAACTCGTTATATTAAACCATTGTGATCTTCTGTATGAGGACAGGCTGTAATAATTATTCAGAAATATGAATTTAGGCATGTGGTTGGATAAAAGAAGTTCTTTACATGTCATATAATTACATTTGTGGCAATAAGAAGAAGAAGAAAGAAGGGCTTTTGCATCTTACAACAAAGATTGCATTTTCAAAATCCCACATTAAGCAGGGCCTGTATGGCTACTTAAAAAGACTGTATCTCTCACTGCACATTGATAGTCACAAACTAGATGAGATAAATATACTGTATATACATAATCTGGCTTTATTGAACATAGTAATATACAATCCAGTGGGGAAAAGTGAGTAAGGGTTCATTTATCATCAGGGGACAAAAGACCTGAATTATGCAAATATTGTTTTCTCTTGCAATGGAAACAGGTCATCCTCGTGGCAATAAAGACTAATGGAGAGCAATGTGTACAAGGACAAAATGTGGAGGAACTAAACTGCTGAGATACAAAAGTTGTGATCTGTCATTCAGAACATGACAAATAATTAATGCAGTGCAGCTGATCAACAAGCAGGGTCATATAGTTGGAATACAAATAGCAACCAACAGAAATACTTAACCGTATTCACAAAATATACACATAAAAAAAATAACAATGTAGAGCATTTATTGTCTTCTAAAGATATGCTAAATGAAATAATCAATAAAGCCCATGCCTGTGGAATGAAACGAAATGACGAGAGGGCAGTTTATGGCCGCATTCACCATAGCAAGAGAATTCTAGATTCTATGGAGTTCACAACCTTCTACATTCAACAACCCTAACAAGCACAAAGGGTCGGAGGTCATGCAATAGCAGTTCGCACAGTGGTGCGATGGAGCTGAGCAGCTAGGCTGGGGTCAGAGGGCAGATCAATTGGCTCACTCATAAAAGCTAATGAGCTCAGTCATATAAAAAAAAAAAAAAAGCACGCACACACACACACATTCATGTGCACACACACACACGCACACACACACATATCCATACACACCCTCTCATTGCAGCTTATTTTTGTCTGACTTTTCCAATTGAAGTTTATTCTGCAGAAACACACTCAATCACTGCTGGAGGTGGGAGGTCTCGTTGGTGTTTTGAGGCTCCATTGGGGTTGAGCCAGCAGTTCAGTAGCAGTCCGAGTTCGCTGGCAGTCAGGGGGGTGGGGGGTTTCCCCACAATAGAGGCTGACGTACGGGGCAATAAGGGCTGAAATGCCCCGTCTCATCAGCCTCTGCCCAAAGACAGAGGGGAAGATGGTGGCGAATGAAGTAGAGAAAGAAGGATGATGCAAAGACACTTCATATAGTCTGACACCACTTTTCCTTTAATCCTCTGGTGTACATGTGAAATAAACATGCAACAACAGACCTTAATTTGAACAAACCTTTGTGCTGACAACAATAGGCCATAGTTACACATCATTTCATTATAAACTGACCAAAGATTTAAAGGTACCCTCATGCGTCCATCCTAGCAGATTTTCATGCTAGAGACTGGAGTTAGCATCCTCTCACAGACCTGCAATTAAAGTTTTATGTTTTAATAGCCTAACTCTAGCCATACCTAAGTCATATCATAGTTGCCATGCGCAGATATTGTAGAAAGCAACAATTTTAAAATCCTTGGCACAGGGTTTTCAGTTCAATATTAATGTTCTTGTCTGGCAATAGAGTTGCTTGTTTGGAAGTTCACAAAGGCTTTGCAACTTCAAAATATGGTTTTAAGCAACGGATCCCAACCTTGGGGATCCAGACAGAGTCTATATTGCATTTTTCATTGCATTGCATATTGTTTTTCTTGGTAAACTATGTTTATGATGCAAAGTTTTAATCATGCATTATTTATTTATTATCTCTGCGATGTTGAACTGAGTCACACCATGATGGTCTGTTCACAAATTAAAATGCTCACAAGAAATAAACATGATCATAATAAATGAAGAGCTTCCTTGTCACCCTCAAAATAAAAATAAAAATCCCAACATGATATTAAAGAGCCAGGAAGTCACATTACTTCTTCTTTAATAACTTCTTTAGATAGTTCCCTCAGTATGCAAGACTGAAAAATGTTTGTGTGAGAACTTTCCTTTAAATAGCACAACTCGACAGCCAGAAAAAAAGTGTACAGTTTTCCAGGCTGATCATTTGGTGCAGTGTGCAGCTTTTCTCATTTTAAAAGGTGCCTGTGTTAATAAGAGACACCTTTAATGAGAACATCCTCAGGGATGATGGATGTCATAAAGAAGCAAACACACATCGGCTTATATATAGACCACACGGCTTGAACATGTTATCTTCTCTACTTAATTGGAAACTGTGCATAGTTATATGCAAATCCACACGAGTGGATTATTAATTAACAAGTTTTGGCATTTTGTATAATTGATGATGATGGGTTTAGGTTTCTATTTTTTGCTACTCATGTAATGAAAACCAGAAGCCAGAGCTGTCGTGTCAATAAATAATTGGCAACCAGTGCAAGAATCACTTACGGAATTTCAATTAAAATGACTAGAGTAAATAGAAACAATAAAATAATAAAATAATAGCAATGTAAGCAGAAAAAAACCTAAATCTTCTCTGGGGAAATATGGGTTGTTGCCAGGATACACAAACCATAGTGTATGAGATGCTACTGGGTTTTATGCACAGTAGTGGGTTGACTGCATGTTTTCTTCTTTGTCTGAATAAATATCGAACATTAGATTGTGACACAACTTTCCAATTCATTGTTTACATTCATAGTGCACTGAAGTTTGTTGCACGTCATGTATTTTGCATCTTTATCTAAGTTCTCCATGGCTGGATTTAATATCTGGCAAACTTGAACCTAGTTTTCCCAGAAAAATTGCATAGTCCTCTGTGATTCTGTGTCCTTTCTTTGAATAGTACCACATGGATCACATTGCTGGGAAATAAGTTAATTTTAGGTTTTTCATTTTGTTCTGTCTATAGGAAATCTAGGACTATATTCCTGTCACTGTGAAAATCATGGAAAACAAATGTTTTAGTGTCTGTATTGTCATTTACATTTGCATGTGCATGTTTCTCCGTCCACATGTGCATGTGATAGCTAATTTTCAACCCGGCCAATGTATCTGTGGAACACACCATAAAGACCCTTAGAAGTTCATTCTACACATCCTCGGTACTCAATCAGCAGAGGGAAATTAAGCCAGTGAACCAAAAAATGTTGTTGCAAATGAGTGTTGTGGCCAAAATAAAAAATGAAGAGTGGAAAGAAGAGCTGCAAGTTAAAGAGTTCCTGCGAGTCAGTCAGTAGTCAGTCACACTAGAGCCAGTTTGAGTTATTCCCTCAAGTGTGTTCTAAGTATCAGGGTAGGGAATGTCTCATTTCAAACACACATGCAAGATCGCTCTCGTGTGTGGAAATGCATGCATACAGAATTACATACATAAAAAAAAGTGGCTCTGCCTCCGGCTCTGCAGCCTAGCTAGCTTAGCTTTCACGTCTTGCCCAAACCACTTGGGCAGGGAAAAAAACAAAACAAAACAGGACAGACACTGAAAAAGTGTCCTAACATGTATTTATTTATTTATTTTTATATTTGGGAAGAGAAGAAATGTAAGATACAGAGAGAGAGATAATATCTGTATGAAATGGTTCCAGAGCCTGGCACAGGCTGTGAGCTCCCAGGTCAAGTTGGCAATAGAAGCTGGTTCTTCTGCTCTCAACAAACTCACTTTCGAAGGGAGTACTTGAAAAGAAATACAGCGCACTGAGGCGGCATAAAAGAGTGCTTGGCAATTGTCTGTCATCTGTTTATCGTGTGTGTGTGTGTGTGTGTGTGTGTGTGTGTGTGTGTGTGTGTGTCCGTCCGTACAGGTGTATGAAAAAGTGTGATTTCCAGGAAGACAAACTCTTGGCTTAGACCGTATCCCTGTAAGAGAAAAAGAAGAGAAATGAAAATACAGTTAGTGAAAGAGTGGCAGCTGTGTACACTGTATGTGTGTGGGTCAGGAGAGAAAGAGGGGCTCATTGGTGTATGCTGCCTTGAGTAAAGGTTTTCTATTTGAATTATAGTTACGATATTTTATCATATTCAAACATACAGATATATGCATACAGACACCTACACACACACCTACTCTATTTCACATTTGTCCTCATATGCCTGAACACAAGCATGAACACACATTGGTATGATGTAACAGCGTGCTCCGGTTCAGTCTTGCTGTGAAGGTTGGCATCCATTCCAGGCTGATTTAGAAAATTTGAATTTATTCAGTCCCTTGCTGCCAAAGTTGTTCACAAAGACCTTGTGAAACTCGTCTAGGAACCTCTGCCAGGTAGTTCACACCTCCACCTCCTCCGCCAAGCGGGAGACACTTTTGACAGCACCGAGAGCCATTTTCAGCCAGAGAACATGCATGGCAGCTGGCAAAAAAAAAACCAAAAAGCCATCTTTCTGTGTGTTTTTAGTTGGTAGACAGGTGAGGAGGCAACTTGAAGTGGGATAGGTGCTGTGACCGTGTGTTTTAAAGGGCAAACGCGGGGGTAAAATGGAAGTTAGAATTCAATAGATTTGCAAATTTAGCCAATTTCTAATACAGTATCGAAATGTACTGTGTTTTTTGTGTGAGCAGCATTTCATTTTTAGTGTAAATTTTGCCTACAAATGGCTTGAAAACCAGCCATTGGAAACAAACAAAACAAGTGACGGTAGAGGTTTAATCTACATTAAGAAACGACTGCTGTTCAAAACAACTAAAAAAAAAACCCCAGAAACAATACTTTACACATTTGAACTATTTTTCCTAATAGCAACGGCTCATATGAAATCAATGGAGGTGACCGTTTCATTTTTAAGGTTTAAATCAGCGAACCAAAGCTGCTTTTCAGTTTGATGCTGCTACACATAAGTGGTAATACAATACAACATGTCTGGACACGTATATTAAAAAACATGCATTAAAGAGTAATTAAACCACCTTTTTAGCTGAATACTAATGTAAATGGGTATTTAGTAGAGCTGTTGATGGATTCAGGTCCAAATCTTGAGATTTTAGTGCAACGTATTGCAATTCGACATATTATGTTATAAATATGCATTGCAACTGCCCTCTGCTGGTGAAAAACCTGGCTATTGCAATTGAGTTTCCCTATTGTAGTGGCAGCTTTTGTAGCCAACTAACCGTCCCGCACAACCCCATCCCCCCCACTCATTGCTACGTACTGACGCTCGCCCAGACACACACATAATGGAGGCAGCCTCTCGAAGCTGCTAGCTCAGCCACAACACAGGTAACGCAGAACCTTTACAAAGGGCCATGAGTTTGCTTCTAACTACTAACGCTCCAGCAGACGATCCATGTTTCCAGTCACCTTCTTGAATTGTCGGTCTACTCCAGCAAGCCCACGCCTTCTACAGCGGTTGACCAGTGCGGGCCTCCTCCTGAGAACATATTCTCAGTCATAAAGACTTAATTTAAAGTATGCTTTGTTACATATTCCACCATATTTATGAAGGGTCATTAAGGGAGAATGACTACCACCTTATAAGGCCCATACTGAGCAAAATAAGATCATGCGCAGCTTCCTTACTCACAATCAATAAGCAGTAATTGGGTATTGAGGGAAGAATCTTAGTAAATGGCCTAGTAATTGTAGAATTTGGTCATAGAGAATAACACATTAATTGATTAAGTGATTTATATTAACTAATATATGCTACTAATATGCATTCTAATAAGCAACTAGTTAATGTGTTCCCAAATCTAAAGTGTTACCCTATAATAAATAACCTATTAAAAAAAAAAAAAGTCTGAGTTACAAGGGATAACTCATCATTGTATCCAGTGTGACTGAGAATGGGCAAATAGTGTTCAGTGTCTTGCTCTGGGGCACACTGATGGGTCATGCAACTGCTGACACACTTGTATTGGCTCTTGCAGAGGCTGTGACCTTTGGTGATTGGACCATTTCTCTTTAGACGCGGCTGCTCTGCTACATTAATTGTATTTGCTCTGGTAAGAAAGATAGCCAATATGCATCTATGCAGTCAGTAAAGAAGACTGAAAGACAACAAAATTTATCCGGTGAGACGAGTATCCTCTTTGCTCCGAAGTGGCTGGATGATTAATGCGAAGTAGATCAGGAAGACAGACACCACTATGCTCGGGTTGTTGGGCTGACCTGTTTTATCAAAGGGGAAGCAGAGTGCAGGCAGTTCACCGTGGGGGAGAGGGAGATGGGGGGAGAGAAGAGAGAGTGTGTGAGAGATAAAGTGAGAAATAGAGAAAGAAATTGCGTGTGAGGGATAGCTGGAGAGAGAGAAAGAGCATGTATATGTGAAGAGAATGTGCGGGACAAAGAGCAGTCCTCCTGTGTGATAACAATTTATGTCTCTCTAAGGATTTGTAAATGTTCACATTTCTACGCTTCACTGTGCACACAGACATTCATGTAGACACAGGTAGAGAGGTGCGTTCATGCAAGTACACACAAACTAGGTGACAAAGGCAGATGTTCCAATTCCCAAGAGGCCGCAGAGTGAAATATGATAGATAGGGAATCACTGTTTATATCGGTCTTCTTCGGTCCCTGTCTGAGTGGCTTGTAATTGAATGGTCATTACACCAAAGTTATGGCTACGGCCCCGCAGTCAAAGATAGGAATTGAGTTGGAAACAGCATTTAGTGGATTTGATTTATGAGCAACAATGGGGGAGTTGTTTTTCAAGCCTGACACTCTAATGGGCAATAAAGAGGAGCAGGGCTTATCACCTGCTGTACCCACTCCGACACACATACACCAACCAGCCAGCCAGCCAGCAACCAGTCAGCCAACCAGCTGGGGCCCCTCATGGAAGGAAGTGTTTTCAGCAAATTTGTTTCCTTCATGTCTCACCCTGAATGGTGCTATTCATAAAAATAGCCTCCAGTTGGTAGGCACTGCTGCCATGGCACATTTATAGACTTGTACCCCTGTATCCTCACAGAAGAAGACGCACACAAATCCACCTGCGCACACACTCGTACAGAGGAGACTTTTCTTCTGGTTCAGCTCATCTTTGAAGGGGGACCTTCTTTAATAAAAGCACTGATAAAAAAAAAAAGAGAGAAAGGGGTCTGCTGCCTGCACTGCGATCTGCTTCCAGCTAAGTGCCACTGGAACTGTGTATTTACTTCTCTTCAGTGAAAAGGACTGCCAGTTTTTATCTAATGGATGTGTTGTTTGGATGAAGCTGGATCCAACTCAGAATCAAGGGGTCATTAGTGTGGGTGGTGCTGCATGAAAAAATAACAACAAAATGCAATGTGTTAATCGTGGAAGTGTGAAGCATTGATTGATTCAGCTGTGGTCCACATCACCAAGCAGGAGTGCTTTCATTACCTCCAGAGCTAGTGTCTGCAATGGCTCACTTCAGACTCAAAATTCAGCTCAGCTCATGTGTGTTACTGGAAGCTCAACTCTCATTTACACCTAGTCACTCATGCATCTTCATTGGTCATTAGTGAGCATCTTCACCACCATATGGACTTTGTAAAGTCTGGAAATAAAGCCAGTGACAGCTGTCACACAACCAATCATTACACTCTATATCCTCGTTATGAGTCCTAATCATAATGATTATAATCACATTTTCAGCTTTTGTGTGCACATACACTTTTAGTATGGATCCTGTGCACTGTTTGATAGATGAGAGGTCATTTAGTGGTTACATTGATTGGAGATCAGACGGAAGCTGCAGCAGTATGTTATGCCCTCTGTGCAACATGTAAGTTCAATCAGGACCACTATAGTCAAAGAAACTTAGATTCCCATTTGCAGTGTTATATTTGGCGAGATGGCTCTGTTCTAGGAGCTCCCTGCCTTGTCACGTGCCTATGTGGCAAGCCTAAAGCAGGGAGAGCACACAACCCTGCCCTTCCATGTGTCTACATGGAAAGGCTAAGGCAGGGAGTGCAGCAGCGAAGACCTCCCAAAAAACCATACCAGGCAAACCTCCCTGGCCTTCCATGCGCTTACATGGAAGTGCCAGCAGGAGAAGCTAGCTGAGCACCTTAGCAGGAAGCAAATCCAGTAATCTAAACTGACATGCAATGAGGCCAACTGAAGCTACATTGATTGCTAATTAGGGTCACATGGCTAGTAAATAATAAGAGAACCTGATCATATATGCACGTGGAAGGGCACGTGTTGCTACCCAAAGCAGCTTAAATAGCGCCCTGTATGAGATCTGCCAATTGGATGCATGGAAGGGAATCAGCTGAGCCATCAGCTAATGTGGGCTGGCTTTGAGATCAGCTGATTCAGCTGGGTTTGTGAGCTAGCTTGACTTCCGTGGCCTGCCTGGAATAACGCAAATTTGCTAAATTTATGTGTTGAGATCACTGGAGTCCCTTTCTTTCTGACACTTTATATGTGACTGGAAGAACACTGGCGAGTTTCAGTGTAATCTGGTCGGTAAAGGTTGACATTTTCATCACAGTGACAACCTGTGGTTGTACTGGTTCTTTGCACTGGTTGGCCAACTACAGGCTCTAACACCACTGGGATATTGCCCTGGGAATTTATTTATTTAAAAACGCAAACAACATTACATTTACTGATTTCAAATTTGTGTTGCTACCTCTCTGCTGCTTTCCTACGTGACGTTTTGTCAAGGTCTGCTTTCTCACTTATAGTCCATATCTTAATTGTTTCAATTAATAGAAACAGTTAAGAGAGTGTCACTAAGAGGGTTAGTCACACCAAGCTATCCCAATGTCTGTCCGCCAACACTGTCATGTCATCTGACTTTTTTCAGCTCAGGCTGCAGGGTTTTTCCCTTTTTAGAGAAAGAGCAAGGCAGGAAATGAAAGAAGCTGAACCCACACGGTTAAAAAGCCCTGGAGTCACGAAGCACATCGATAGTGCACGCATAAATGTACAACCAGGCACATGCATCTGTTTAGAGCATATGGTTGGATTAAATCAAATACAAACATTTGCATGCACACATGCATCATGAACAGGGATTTCTCCTTTAACCAGCCAACCTTTAGCATTCTGTCAAAGTGTCAAACCTTAAAGGATCCATAGAGGTGATGTACCAGAGCAACATACATATCTTGATGTCATCCAACTGCATCACACTGCAGCAGGATTTCATTTGTTGACAGACAAACGACTGTGGTAGTAACATTGTCAAGACTGCTGTTGTTCATATCCACTATCAATAACAGCTGTGAATCATAGTATATGTCTCAGTTTATCATGTAGCTACATTTGAAAGACACCACTTGTATAAAAAAGATATAAATGTGCCTCTAAGCCTTCGCCATTCACCTCGGCAACCACAGAAGATATATCTTATCTGATGGCTGAGTCAAGTGATGTTTTATTGTATTGTATGGTGTTTTGATTTCAATCGTAGATCACAGATATTTTGCCGGAAAATGCTTCAGCAACACAAAGTTGTGGCCAGTTGCTTTGGTTTGGTAGCATTGAATCCACTATCTAAAAATCGAAAAGTAAAACGTTCCATTTAGATTTTCTAATAACATGTCGTTGGCCGAGAAGGCAGAAGCGCTACACTCCTCGCACAGGAAATGAAATGTCAAATGTGTGTCTCTCACAAAAACAACAGGTTTCGGTTACTTATTTTTGCAAACTTTTTTTTTTTCACAAGCTTGCTCTGATTTCAGAAATTGTTGTGATATTTGATGTCAGTATTAATGACGTGCAGCAGATAAAATATGCTGATGACTTTTATCAGATCAAATGATAAGAGTTCTATTCGCTTGCTAAAAACAGACTCCAGACAAAATTTCCTCAATAAATACTTGATGGTTTATGACCAAATACCTGCAAAGATACCAGTGTCAGCTATACACTGTGTTCAGTTTAGATTAGCAAATATTATCTTGCTAACATGCTAAAGTGAGATGGGTGACCACAGTAAACATTACCCGCTAACATGTTTATTTGTATATATTGCACAGGCTAATGTAGTTCATTAAGTTTTTTCAGACGCGAATCGGTTGCAGCTCTCTTTAAATGCACTCCAGTATGTATGTCAGTAGGTAAAGGCATCATTGCTCAGACACTTCAGCACAAACAACAGTATGTGAACACATTATCTTTCGCTTCTATAAATGCAACAGCAAGTGAATGCTGATTAGACAGATCAGTGCTGGTTTTGACTGTTTTCAGTTCAGCAGTGCAAGTCTGTTGCTAGTCCAAGCTGTCATGTTCAGCTTAGTACAAAACTGTCACAGGACTAAACAACACATATGGCTAATAGCTTGGCAACCAATTATTTATGACTGAGCTATCAGATTATGATTGTTTCTCTGGCCTTCACAGTCTTTTAATATGCTTCAACAAGTAAGTACTGTGAGTCATGTCTGAGCTGACAACAGCACTCTCAATGATTATTCAGTATAGTCAGTTTACATTGAAAATTTTGTGTTATCTGTCTGGTAAATTAAACATGTTTTTTTTCCTAATGACATTCAGATACAAACTAGAAGTTAGCTTTCTTTCCATCATTTAAGCTGTGTGTGAAAACCACAGACCTCTACAGGCTATGAGTACTGCAGCCCGTTGGCACTGTGCAGTACTTGACACATTGCAAAACATTGAATGACAAATACAGAGCCTGCCAGTTTTGCCCGATGGTCTTGTATTGCAATTATAATTCAACAACTATATGAAGCCGGTGACCACTCAGCTGCCATATTTGGAAAATCCACATAGTAAAGAATTAGAACTAAATGTGTAGGAGCTCTGTGTGGCACTGCTGAATAATATATGGGCTCCCAGGCTGGCAGATACATATTCAAAAGAAAAAAACATGGAGAATATAATGGAGAAAGATGCAGCCATACTACCCCCAACACACAAACACTCACATAAACACACAAAAGAAGAAGTGGTAAACAAAGGCAAGAACAACTGCGCCATACAACCTGTAAGATGTACATTTTATCTACCTTGTTTTCTTGGTTTTGGGGGAGCTCTGTGTCCTAATCATGTGATGTAGTTTAGAATATGGCTTTACATATAGATTATTACACATACACTATAGACTCAACATGCAATATAACATACAGTATGTGATTTGGCCTTTTTTTGCCCAAAAGTACTCGTGAACACACTGCAATATCATATATCCTCCAATTACCTACTGCATGCCTCTGTGCACATTTAATTATTATTCTATTAAATAAAAAAACAATGCCCAACTCCAAAAACTTTGATGAACTCAGGCACTCCGTCAACATCAGCACCAACTTCGTGAGCTGAAAAGAAAACTATGTCGGCAAAATTTGGAAACTTTTACTTATTCATAACATTATTCGCTGAAGCAACCCATTAAATCTCTTTCTGTAAACATTTTAAGTGAAAAGTAGGACATGCATTGGCCTGTTTTGATCCATTTTTAAACTTCCACAGTTACAGTTTGTTCACAAGAAGTCTGGCCCTGTTTTATTACTTCCTTATTGGCTGTCTTAAACTCGTTCACATTTCCTGTAGGACAAATACGCCCAAGCACAGAACTTGTGCAAGTTTAAACCAAACAAATTGTGAGAAGGTGCTAGAATTATTTGTAACAACCATGTCATCTGTTCACCTGGACATCTCCATCGTGTCCTTGGTGAGATAGACGATCCAGTAGACCAGGTTGAAGGCGCCAAATGACAGGGGGAAGAGGATGCGCGAGTATTTGTCGATGATGCTGGTCCCAGTCAGAACATTGTTAGCCGGCACAGCTGAACCCTGTTGCAGGAAGGCTTGGGCATTGACAGGTGGGTTGGGAAATGTTTTTGCAGGTCGGTCAAACAGCGGCGCAGAGTTCATCCTCTTCTTCAGCACACTACTGGCATCCACCTTGGAGAGACAAAGAGGAAAGATATAGAATCTGTAAGAGGAAATTCACATTAAAAAGAACAGTCCATGATGTAATATGAGAGTATTAATAATTAAACTTCTGCTGTCGTGTCGTACCCAGAGAGTCATAAAACATCGTGTCTCGTGCTAAGAATGTCAATACTCAAGTAGAAACTAATTCTGTTGTAACATACAGCATGTCATAATGTTGAAGGTGTCTTTTAAGATCAACCCATCACACACATACACAATCAAGTGAAACGAAGGAAAATAATCCAAAAATCGATCCTGATGTTTGTGCCGTGTTTTGCACAGTTGTGAGTTGATCAGTGTGTGCGTGTGTCTGCAAAAACAACTGCCGAGCATACCAATGAGTGCCACAGTAATTAAGCTCAACAAAGGAAATCAATGATGTTTTGTTTTGATTTTATGTGATTTCAATCAACCCTTCCCATGAAGATTGATGCAGCTGAGGGAAACAAACAAAACATATTAAACAAAAGAGGCCCGCACTGTATTGACACATGGTTAATGCTATGCCTCATCAACTTTGAGTAAACCAGTGTATCTCAGCACATGCTCCCGGCTCCAATAGTTGTAAATCAGCTACAGTGTGTGTGCAGAGAGAAAAGAAGAGTACATCTGGGAAATGGGTCAAGGAACACCTTGTTGCCTGTAGGTAGTCAGAGAGAGAGAGAGAGAAAAAACTGTTCCATTGAATTATTATGGGAATGAGCATTATTATAGGATGTAAACATATACAATGTGTACATGTTTTGTCTTTTAAACCGATTTCATTCTGAACAACACGATCCGTTTCCATTATTTTTATTCTAGTTCAGTACGTTTGCATATGGGGTTTTCCTAAATTATTCACCAAACAGGTTTGTGATTCTGACACACTGCAGAGATTAAATAGTTGTTCTCGAGTTTTCGGAAAATAAACTGCCTATAGTTCACTGACCGGTCCAGCTTGCAGCCGTCAGGCTTATTCAGTTCACCGTGAATGTTTTTTCAAAACTAGAGTCTTGGAGCGAAAACTGAACTTGTGAGATTTAGGCTGGATTTGTGAGGCCACAGGATTACATGCTCCTCTGCGGGTTGTGAAAATATTAAACTGTTACAATCATCTGGCTAAGGGGAACCCTTCCAAAAATGCACAGTGGCCAATCTCCAAATAAAACTAGATTTAGCCCCTGAGTTATTAATTTCACAAAGCTTGACACAGTTGCAGATGAAAGGAGTTCCCCCAACAGTGAAAGTACAATTAAGAACTGTATAGAATGTTCATTAAATGATTAAATCATGCTGTAGAAGTATGACTTTGTCCTGATGCTCATTTTCAAAACAACATGATCAGTCGCAGAGCAGCATGGAAGTGTGTAACAGAGAGAAAATATCTATATACAGTAGGGAATATTTTGTTTTTTCCATGAACTGAATGTCAATGGATAGTGGTTGTTGATGTCTTACAGAGTCTGAGAAAATCTTACGGTTGTCGCTGGGATGGTTCAGGACGATGCCACATAAATACTTTTCCATCTGTCTCTGTTCAAGCAGCACTTGATCATCGTTCAATCGCCTCTGAGTTTGATAGAGAGACTGGAGTAAAGAATAAATAGAATTACCACCTTGCGGTTGTATGCCTCCACGCACCAGCCAAGTTGCAGTTTCCATCCATGTCTGTCCAGACTCATATCATAAATGAAGTGACAGATACAGAGCTTGGTCACATGGAGCGACGACAATCACCTGAATATTAACTCACTCAAAGAGTTTGTGGTGGACTACAGTGCTTCAAATATGGATGTTGCTGCAAAGGTCCTGAAACATGGATTCTTTACACTCATGTTCAAACTGGCAGCAGAGAAGATCTGCACAATCAGCACAGTGTGTGTGAAGTTTTGTCATAATTAGCGCATGAAAGCTTGAGTTCTGACTAAAAATTTTGTTTAACAGGTCAGTTTATCTTTGAGCCCCAGAGAAGAAATTCCCTCAAAGCGCCCCTGAGATATAATGTTAACAAGAATTGGACGGATGTAAGGTCACAGTGACCTTGACCTTTGACCTCTGACTACCAGAATCTAATCAGTTCATCCTTGAGTCCAAGTGGATGTTTGTTCATGTATTTCAGGTATTCCTGAAACATCACGTTCGCAAGAGTGGGACAGACGGACGTAGGAACGAACAATGGAGGCATAGAAACACTGTAATAATCAGTGCTGTGGATGAATGATTCTCAACAGAGATGAGAAGGAGGTGAGATGATTCAGAATGTTATTGATGAAGAGTTTGTTTGTTTTTTTCAACATCTTCTGGATGTAATCCGATTTTGTATATCCGCTGCTTTCTACTGTTCCCTTTCATCCGTGCACATTTACGACATTGAATGTGACAGGCCAGAAACAAAGCAGTAACACAAACTTCACTACCGGCAATAAAAAAAAAAAAAAAAAGAGGAGTCAATCATCTATTTTTAGCTAATTTGCCTGTGTTAAAAAAACAAAAAAAAACAGCATTAATGCACTGATTTTCGTGTGGAAATGGTACAAAACAGTCTTATCAGCTTTTCACTCTTGATAGAGAGATGGTGTGAAAGGTATGTGGGGTTAAAAAAAAAAAAAAAAAGATCAGGATATATAAAACCGTATAGCAACATAACAGAGAGGGAGTTGGTCCAGGTCATCTAACAGCTGGTCATCCCAACATTAAGCTTACTTATCGCTCAATTACATTTTGTGCCACTATCTGTGGGTTGTGCAGGCGCCCTACTTAGTCACTGCTCATTTGTAAGGTCAAGGTTAATTTGAGATTGTGGATTTATGCTCAAAGAGGAAATTTGTCTTGAAGGTCTATTTGTTAGAACTGGTTGATGTCCAAAACTCCAACAACACAAGGCTGCAGCGTCAAATACCAGCAACCTCTAATGCCTCCTTTTGAGGTAAAACATCATGCAATGAGTACACATTGCATGCATGGCCTGTGTGGAGTGTGTGTGCAGTGTACTGTACGGTTGTGCAGCTGATCCGATACAAGAGCTATTTTTGATGATGACAACAGGCTTGCTTGGCTTCCTCCTGGTCAAATCCTCTTCTCTTTATCCACTGGTCTAGATTTCGACAGACCCACGTTGACACAGGGAGGATGGGAACTGGCCGATGAATGTATGGATGTTGTTTGGGCATTCATGTGTGGTGGTGGTGGGTGGGAGCCACACGTACGTATGTTTCATATGTATGTGTGTGTAAGTGTGTGTGTGTAATGCGGTTACTCCAACTGTGTGCTACCAATATGGCAGTAAGTGCATGGCGGTTCATCCATGTGGGTGTTGAGTGGGTGTTTACACTTGTGGATGATTATATTGGATGATATTTGGAGGTAGTGGAAATTGATATGTACATTCAAGTCAGTAAATATCCTATACACACACACACACACACACACACACACATATATATATATATATATATATATATATATATATATATATCAGATGTGACTTTTTTTTTATTGTTTTGTTTATTT
>JBBPCS010031634.1:0-22360 GCA_037974645.1 Hollardia meadi
TGCTAACATGGAGGGGGAGGGGCTTATGACCTATACTGCAGCCAGCCACCAGGGGGCCATCCAGATGTTTTGGCTTCATCCATCTTTATTTTACAGTCTACGGTTTGGATCTGAACATGTTTGTTTTCTGGTCACTTTATTTGACAGGTACATGGGAGCAGGTTTGTTTTACGCTGATGTGAAATGTTCACAGTGTTTATGACAGTAAAGTGAAATGACTCTTTCATGAGACATGTTTTTGTTGAACTTGAAGATTGATGCTGAAAAGAGTGGTTTCACAAAAATATTCAAATTCAGCTTTAAATAGATTAAGGCAGATTTTTATCTTAAAATTAGAGTTGAGTCACAAACGTTCATTATCATTTCAATCTGCAGTTTTGCAGAAGAGTCAATACTGATGTTCTGTTTGTTGTCCAACTGTTGCAACTGCATTCACTCACAAATCTCTATTGATAAATAATTATCTAGTAACATTATAAACAATGCATTTAAAAGAAAAAAACATTAAAGGAAAAACAAAACAAAAACCAGTGTACAGGAAAATTCAGAAGAATAACTGGCATGGGAAGAGATATAAAACTAAAATGTCTGTAAAATTATCACAGAAATTTTCGGGGCATTCAAATGAAAAAGGCAAAATTCCTCACAGTATCAATGGTATAAAAAAAATTCCATTAAAAATATTAATTAAAATAATATCTAATTAATAAAGATTGTTACATTTTTTAATAATATTTTTAGATTTTTTTTAAATTTTCTTTTAAAATATTAATGTATAAGTCTGTTTAGCATGTTAGGTGTTTTCCAGCTCAGTAGCAAATACTGACCCTCTTGGCTCTCCGTAGGTTTGACTGATATGATGTTGTGTTTTCATTGGATTGTGTGAGTTTGGTTGTGATCTGGATGTTTGAACTGTTTTTATGTTCGTGTCTGATTCTGTGCTTTATGTCATGTGAAGGCTTCGTGTTTGTGTCACCTGATGAATATTCCCTCTCTTTTAGCTCTGTTTTTGGTCTCCACCACCCTCTGAGGGAAATATCTGGTTCTTTAGCTGCTAAATGCTCCACTATGTTCACCAGCTAGTTTCTGACTGTGTCTGTCTGCTGTTATCAGAGTTTTGTGGATGAAAACATGCTGAAAAAAACGTAACAAACGAAACACAAAGGCAGAAAACATGTCGGTGCAGGTGAGCTCAGGATGCAGATTGTCATGGTGACCTCTGCTGTTGTTGTCTCTACACCCGCAGCCTGAAGCGACAGTCTGCCGCTGGTTACAGCATCCAGCACAAAGCTGCAGTCTTCAGGTATCCACAGGGGGTCCATGCTTTGGCAGCGTTTAGTCAGCTCCATGCTACCTCCTCTTCTGCGCTACATAACACACCATCTGCCATCAAATGGCTTCTTATTCTAAACTCGTCACAGTACCATGAGTGGATTTAAGGCTTCAGTATGTTTCAAATCAACTGATGTCATCATCTAAAGTGTCTCTTCTGATGTCACTGATGAACACCTCTGTGTCTTTGTAGTCTCCAAAAGTTTCAAAAAGTTTTAGAAGTAGTTGTGAACAATGAAAAGTGAATAATCACTGTGTAACGTGATTGTCTTTGTCAGAAAGTTGCCAAATTTGTGCGACCTGATTGAGACGCAGTTAGACGATGACACTTAGTTGGAAGCGTACTGAGGCCTTTATGTTAAAATGGGAGACCCTGAAGGGAACTGAACCTCTAACCCTGACAGTGTTCGCTGCTTGGCTCAGCTCAGGACCATGTAACTGTTGAGTAACAAGACATAAACCTCATCCATTCTAACTGGCTCTGAAGGATGAACGTCACATGACTCATTTCTTACAGGCTGGTTTGCACTGGTCTACTTTCTTTATTAAACCTTTCACTAACTCTTAAGTATCCCATGTGTGTATTTTATACTACTACGGAAACAAAGGTTAACCTGCAAATCAACAAATCAGTGCTTGTCTCAGGAAGGGACGGTAAGTAACCATGAACATTTACACATTAAACATTAACGTTAAATGTTGCAGGAGGCTCATGGAAACTTACTGTTTAAACTTACTGGAAGTGATCTGAACTAAATCTTAATTAACTGCAAGTCAGATTATAAGACACTGGGCACCTGGAAACAGACATATTAAAGCCCCCCAACCCATCTAATGTAATTTAGTGTCTCTTTGTAGTTCTGTTGTTTGCTTTGTAGTCATATTATAGTCTCTATTGTTGCTTGAGTTTCTTTCTGGTCGTTTTATGTCTCTGTAGTCATTTTGTGTTTCTTTGTGTTTAAAATGTGCCTTTTTGAGGTCCTTGTGCATCTCTCCACAGTTCTGTGTTGCTTTGTGGCTGTTTTATGTTTCTTTACAGTCATTTTTGTCTCTGTGGTTGGTTTGTGTCTCCATATAGTAATTTTGAGTCTTTGTGGTTTTGTGTTTATTCTGTGCCTTTTTGGGGTTGTTTTTCATCTCTCTGTAATTGTCTTGTGGCCGTCTGTGGCTGTTTCTTTGCAGTCATTTTGAGTCTCTTTGTGGTTGTTTGTGTCTCTTTGTGGCTGTTTTGTGTTTCTTTGCGGTCATTTTGAGTCTCTTTGTGGTTGTTTGTGTCTCTTTGTGGCTGTTTTGTGTTTCTTTGCAGTCATTTTGAGTCTCTTTGTGGTTGTTTGTGTCTCTTTGTGGCTGTTTTGTGTTTCTTTGCAGTCATTTTGAGTCTCTTTGTGGTTGTTTGTGTCTCTTTGTGGCTGTTTTGTGTTTCTTTGCGGTCATTTTGAGTCTCTTTGTGGTTGTTTTTGTATCTTTGTGGCTGTTTTGTGTTTCTTTGTGGTTATTTTGAGTCTCCTTGTGGTTTTATGTTTCTTTGTGTTTATTCTGTGCGTCTATGAGGTTGTTTTGCATCTCTTTGTAGTTGTTTGATTCACTTTCCAACAAGAAACTTAAAATAGAGGCTCTGGCCCAGGGACCCTCTAACCCACTGGGCTGGGCCTGTGCCCAGTTGGCCCACTCAGTAGTCCATCCATGGCAGGGGTGAAACCTGCAGTACCAAAAGCCAAGTTGCATATAAAGTTTCACAAATTAAACAGGAGAAGATTTGTGGTCAGTTTGACTGCAGTGCAGACGTTGTGTGTCTTTTATTCATGATAATTACAAGGTTGTACAGAAAACACAGCGCTGCAGCTTTCAAGCAATAATGAGCCGTTTTTCTTCCCCCTCCAGCCAGTACAGTCAGCCTCCTGCCATGCATCAGGCTCCACAAGCCCCGCCTCCACAGCACTACCAGCCAATCCCGCAGCAGTACCAGCAGCCCCCCACGCAACAGTTCCCACCCACGCAGCAAAGCTCCATTCAGATCCCTGTTGGCTCCGCCCCTCCCAAGGTGGTCAGCACCGCCTGCATCTACCCCTCCCAGCCAGGTGAGAACACCTGCATACGGATTTATGAAGATGAAGATTTACTGTTGAAAGTGATTTCTTAAACCAATCGATTTACTCACCTCCTCCTCAGCTCCTGCTCCTGCTCCTGCTCCTGCTCCAGTCCCACCTCAGCCCCGCCCTCCAGCCGCGGCACCGGCCCCGACCCCGGCTGCTCCTGCCTCCTCTAACAGACCCCCCTGGGTGTCCGACTCCAACTTCGCCGATAAGTTCGACCCCTGTAAGACCACCACCACCACCATGAAGGTGCAGCCGCTGCCCCAGGCCGCCCCTCCTCCACCAGCATACATCCCTCACCCCTCCCCCGCTGCACCTGCAGCTCCCAGCCCCGCCCCCATCACTCCAAGCCCCGCCCCGTTCTCTCCTGTGGCGAGGGGCGTGGCCCAAAGGGCGGAGAGGTTCGCCGCCAGCAGCCGTACACCCCTGTGTGGGGCCTGCAACAGCGTCATCAGGTGAGTCACACCTGCTTCTTCTCTGTATACAGTAGCTGCTGTTCTTCATTATATATACAATGTTATGCTGCTAATTTAATTTACAGGTTTGACTTCAACATATGTTTTTTATGTTTTTTACTGGTTCTCATTCTATTGACCAAGACCACCTGATTAAAGTTTATAATGATGATGAATTAATTTGAGTATGTTTTATTTGCATTGTGATTATAATAATAATGATAATAATAATAATAGTAATAACTTTTACTAAGGATGCAGGATTAAAAAGTGATTAAAGAAGAGAAGACTGCAGGAAGTGTTAAGTCAAACATACAGTATTACACATCATAAAAACCTGATGCAGAGCTAACCTCAGAACCTGTTGTTGTTGTTGTTGTTGTTGTTTCCAGGGGCCCCTTCCTGGTGGCCCTGGGTCGGTCCTGGCACCCCGAGGAGTTTAACTGTCACTACTGCCACATGTCTCTGGCTGACGTCAGCTTCGTGGAGGAACAGAACAACGTCTACTGCGAGAACTGCTACGAGGAGTTCTTCGCTCCGACCTGCGCCCGCTGCAACACCAAGATCATGGGGGTGAGACGCTCTACCTGTTCACCTGTTCACCCATCCACCTGTTCACCCGTTCACCTTTTCACCCGTCCACCTGTCCACCTGTTCACCTGTTCACCCATCCACCTGTTCACCTGTCCACCTGTTCACCTGTATACCTGTTGTCAAGCCACTTGTGTCTTTTTTGTGTATTTTTTCATTAATTTTCATTAATTTTTAAATCAGCCGAATTAAATCATGAATTACCCATAACATATAAAAATCCTTTAATGATCCCCAAATGCGGGGTGACTCCCTGAATTTGCATCTTAATTGAAAAATTTAAATTCATCCTTTTAAGAAATGATTTATTTAAAATGCATTAACCTCAAGTTGTTTCTGTCTGTAATTAAATCCTAAAACAACAAACATTTTCTGAAAACAAGTGAAAAATCTGACAGTGAGAATATTCCAACAGGACAAAACTATAAACTTCCAGGCAGCAGTTGGTTATTTTATTTGTTTTACTTTTTTACTGACAAGCCTTGGATTGATATTTTGGACACCACACTGACTAATTTTAGACAATTTAATTCAAGTCACATATAACTGACGTCGCTCCAGATCAGAACATTCGGGTCGGAAATCAAGGCCACTCTGGTTATCAATAATGGAAAGAATGTATGATTTGTAGTAAACACACACGCGCCTGAGTCTGTGTCATGTTTGCGTGTTGCAGGAAGTGATGCATGCTCTGCGGCAGACGTGGCACACCACCTGCTTCGTGTGCGCAGCCTGCGGCAAAGCATTCGGAAACAGCCTCTTCCACATGGAGGACGGAGAGCCGTACTGCGAGAAAGGTATGAAGACGCCGTCCTGGTTTTCACAGAGCTCCGGGGTCAGAGGTCGGGCTTTAAGCTGAGCTCTTCTCTCCGTCTGTCTCTCTGTCAGATTACATCGCGCTCTTCAGCACTAAGTGTCATGGCTGTGACTTCCCGGTTGAAGCTGGCGATAAGTTCATCGAGGCTCTGGGCCACACCTGGCATGACACCTGCTTCGTCTGTGCGGTAAGAACCAGAAACCCAAAACCGTCATCTCACTCAAGGTATCCATCAAGGCAGATAGTTTGGAGATCTCGATTTTCTGCCTCCACTTAAATACAATGCAGGTGGTTTGAGTTGGTGTGACTGGACTCTAACAAGGTCACTGTTTGTGGAAAGAGATGTTACTGCAAGACTATTTGACTGGACAGATAACACTCAGGGCGTTACAAAATACATTATGTTTTGTTTTTTTATTTGGGGGAACCAAATTTCAGAAGGTACTACAGTGGCCCTGAGGGTCAAAACACAACAACATTTCAGAAAACACAACACTTCACTTCACATCTTTGTGTTTTGTGAAATGTCATTTTGTTTTGTAAAATATCGTGTTTTGTAAAATTTAGTTGTGTCTTTTGAAATCTCATTGAGTTCTTTGTGAAATGTTGTAACTGTAAGTTACAGGACAGCACCAGACCCTTACTGATGTTAGCAAATGGACTTCAGCTCTTTGTCATTGTAACCGCTGCCATGTTTGTTGTACCTGCAGGTTTGCCATGTGAACCTTGAGGGCCAGCCTTTCTACTCAAAGAAAGACAAACCTCTGTGCAAGAAGCACGCTCACGCCATCAACGTGTAGACCAACGAGCTGCAACACTGCCGCCTGCGACAAATAACGCAAGCCGACGACAACAACTTTTACAGATGTGTGTAAACGCTCTTCACGCAACGTACACTTTGGTTTGAGACTTTTCTTTTTGTGCATTAATATGAATGATTAAAATGACGCTGCCTGATGATTCTGCTTCAAAACAGGAACTTGAACCCACTTTATTATGTACCCTGGTGTTTTTCTTATGTTTTTTTTTTTTTTTTTTTTTTTTTTTTTTACCAGAAACTACCTGTACGTTCAATGTTGACTCATGTGCTGGCTTAATATGGAGTCTGGAGTGTGCCAAATGAAATAACTGTAATAAATTCTTCAGTGTTAAATTCGCATTAAGCAATAAACTGTAAAATATACTTTAAAGACTTAAAATAAAGACATTATTAAATTCAATATTTATAATAATAATTTTAATAACGAAATATTTGTATCCCATTTTTATGTCGCTTTGGACAAAAGTGCTAAATAAATTAACAGAAATGTAAATCTAATTATTCTTATCGTGTATTCTGTCTTTAAGTGCTGAAATAACAGTAAAATATATAATTTAAAAGCTATTTTTAAATTAACTTTGCAATTCCATTTTAATATTAAATTATTTCATTTTTAAAAGACAAAATAAGGAAATGGAATTATTACTAGCACAATTTGATTTTATTGATTCAACAAAAACATTAACAAACTTTTAGTTTTTTCATGTTTCCAATAAAATTAATGGTTAAAATGTATAAATGTTTAAATTAATTTTTTTTCAGTTTTAAACATTGAAAATGTTATAATTAATCCAGTGACACACTCTCAAGACTCCATACATGTGAACTGCACAGCTGTCCACAGGATATTGTTATGATCATCATATTTTGGATTGGTGCCTATTTTGATTTAGACTTGTTTAGGTCTCTATAATGCTCCCTTATTTTTTCACTTTACTAAAAATCTATTTAAATAATGTTTGGTTAAGTTCTATAATGTAAAATATTTGGTTTGGAGGAACCACAGACTGTAGAAACCCTGTTTTCTACATTCTGTGAGATGATTGTCTCTGCTCTCAGTCCCGGCTCAGTCTTGAAAGCAGCCTTGGACCCAGTCTGTATTCAGGCTCTGGCAAATGTGCTGCTGGTCTGGACTGAAGAGGCCTGAGACAGTGAAGTGAGCATAAAGAAGCCTTATCTGAACTATGTCCACCATGTTGTTAGAAGTGATACTGGCAGTGGAAACAAAACCAGTTAACACTTTTCACTGGCTTCATTCCAGCAGGAGAACCTGTGTGGTCAAATATGAAAAACAAGTGTTAGTGCACAATGAAACTGTGTAAGAACCACATCATATCAAAACGTGACTACTACAAAGAGACACAAAGCGATGACATAGAGACACAAACTACTACAAAGAGACACAAAGCGACCACATAGAGACAAAAACTACTACAAAGAGACACAAAGCAACCACATACAGACACAAACTATGACAAAGAGACACAAAACAACCACATAGAGACACAAACTACTACAAAGAGACACAAAGCGCCCACATAGACACAAACTACTACAAAGAGACACAAAGCGCCCACATAGACACAAACTACTACATAGAGACACAAACTACTACGAAGAGACACAACGTGACCACATACAGACACAAACTACGACAAAGAGACACAAAACAACCACATAGAGACACAAACTACTACAAAGAGACACAAATCAACCGCATAGAGACACAAACTACTACAAAGAGACACAAAGCGCCCACATAGACACAAACTACTACATAGAGACACAAACTACTACAAGGAGACACAAAGCGACCACACAGAGACACAAAGCAACCACATAGAGACACAAACTACTACAAAGAGACACAAAGCGACCACATACAGACACAAACTACTACAAAGAGACACAAAGCGACCACATAGAGACACAAACTACTACAAAGAGACACACAACAACCACAGAGACACAGAATACTACAAAGAGACACAACGTGACCACATAGAGACACAAATTACTACAAAGAGACACACAACAACCACATAGAGACACAAAATACTACAAAGAGACACAAAGCGACCACATAGAGACACAAACTACTACAAAGAGACACAACGTGACCACATAGAGACACAAACTACTACAAAGAGACACAACGTGACCACATAGAGACACAAACTACTACAAGGAGACACAAAGCGACCACATACAGACACAAAGCGACCACATACAGACACAAACTACTACAAAGAGACACAACGTGACCACATAGAGACAAACTACTATAAAGAGACACAAAGCGACCACATAGACACAAAGCGACCACATAGACACAAAGCAACCACATAGAGACACAAACTACTACAAAGAGACACAAAGTGACCACATAGAGACACAAACTACTACAAAGAGACACAACGTGACAACATAGAGACACAAACTACTACAAAGAGACACAACGTGACCACATAGAGACACAAACTACTACAAGGAGACACAAAGCGACCACATACAGACACAAAGCGACCACATACAGACACAAACTACTACAAAGAGACACAACGTGACCACATAGAGACAAACTACTATAAAGAGACACAAAGCGACCACATAGACACAAAGCGACCACATAGACACAAAGCAACCACATAGAGACACAAACTACTACAAAGAGACACAAAGTGACCACATAGAGACACAAACTACTACAAAGAGACACAAAGCGACCACATAGAGACACAAACTACTACAAAGAGACACAAAGCGACCGCATAGAGACACAAACTACTACAAAGAGACACAAAGCGACCACATAGAGACACAAAATACTACAGAGACACAAAGCGACCACATAGAGACACAAACTACTACAAAGAGACACAACGTGACCACATAGACACAAACTACTACAAAGAGACACAAAGCAACCGCATAGAAATGCCGACTAACCCCATAGAGACACAAACTACTGCTGTTCTCTGTCAAGATCAACTATGAAGTTTTATCACTTCCACATCTCTGCAGGGTTTAACTAAAAGAGAAATGCATGCTGTATAAAGCACAAGCAGTCCTGACGTATTTCCTGCTCTCACATAGTATTTCAGTGTATTTAGAGTTGTTCTTCCAGGTGAACCTGCTCAGGTGAGGCTGCCGCAGAGTGTTGATGGTGTCTGATGATCTGATGTGTAGCTACTAAACCCTCTTTGACTTCACATGCAGTAGGCGTTTCTATGCAACAAATAACCTTGACTTTATTTATTGCCGCTTGTGACTGTGTGATATTTATTTAAAAGCTAATATATCATCACTGCTGCGTTCAGTGCTCATGAAATTATTAGTTGTTTAATTAGTTTGTGGATGTTTGGCATCGCAAGATGTATTTTGAATGTTGATGGATTTTTTTGAACATTTGTTGCTGTAACTGTAGAGGCTCGAATGTTTATTTACAAGGGAACTTAATGGCTCCGTTCACACTGCAGGTCTTTGGACTACAACAGGAAACATATTGTCCCCACAAAGTCCCTCTTTGTGGCCTATTGGTGCAAAAATATTTTTTATATTTTTTATATGCTTTAAACTATTAACCTAAATAAAGAAGGCCACCGCGTCTCCACTTCCTCCCGCTGTACAAAAATGAAGCCAAAATATCCCGGATACTAGCGCCACCATCTTATGCTGGTGATGTCATTTGGAGCCAGAATCTGCACAGTAGTGACTGGGGGGTGGAGCCGCGGTATCAAGCTCCTGCCCTAAAATGACAGAAACCATCTTTGGGAAAAATGTATTTGACGTGTACTTAGTTTGGCCCATGCCCCACCTGCTAACATGGAGGGGGAGGGGTTAATGAGCTATACTGCAGCCAGCCACCAGGGGGCCATCCAGATGTTTTGGCTTCACTTTTGGGGAGCTCTCATGTCGGCCATCTTTATTTTACAGTCAATGGTTTAAACCTGCAGTGACTGAACACATCACCTTTTAATTTGATATGTTGAACAGTTGTTTATTTCCACATCCTGCAGTTACAACATGATCGTTCATTTGGAGTCGAGTTTGTGTCCAAAACCTCCACTCAGACTTAATTAGAAGAAGTAAAGTTGTATCATGAGAGCTCAACTTTGTATTGCCTTGTGTTTGTCGAGAGAAATCGGAGGTGTTTCCCATTTACTTCAATACAGGAAGTGTGTTTTAAGCGGCATCTGGTGGCCAATTGAAGAACTGCAGCTCAACTGGCATACACTTTTTACTTTACATATTTTCTACGGTTTGTGTGTTTTTCAGAGAGTGAATGTGTGCATGCAGAATGTTTGTCACAGTTTATCACAGCATGTGGAACGAGGCAGCGTCAGTATTAGTGTTTGTGTCAGTGCGTCACTGTTGAATATTATCACCAGTGTTTGAACATGTGCTGGTGTCGGTGAGCTGATGTTACATAATGACTGAAGGATGGAAAGAAGCTGAAGGAACATGACGACTCCTCGTTGTCAGAGGTTCAGCTGCTTTATTTGTTTTACAGGTTTGAAAATATCTGAGGAATATCTGTGTTGCAAGTTGAATAAAGTTAATTATGCTGTAAAGTGACTGTTTTAAGATCTGTTTCCTGCAGGGTTCTCTGTTTGTTTGGGAGTCACAGCAGAAATGTGACAAACTGGGTCTATGAAATGAAAATTTCACCTAAAAATCTCCAAAATAAGAGGATTGGGGTGAAAAGTAATACATATTCAGGCTCTTATTTGTGTAAAAAAAAAATATCCAGAAATGTAAGATAAAAGAAGAGTTCACATAGAAAGAAATTAATTCTGAATTGAAAGAGTATTATGGCTTCTTTAGATTTTGAGAATAAACTTGAAATATTTTGAGAAAACGTAAAAAAAATTACAAAAAAGTTTATATTTCAAGACTCAGACCTGAGTTCTTTACCTCAAAAGTTTTTTTCTTTTGCACACATGCACATGTGATCTGACCTCGTTATGTTTTATCTTAAAATGTCTTTCACAACTTTATTCTTGAAATCATAAGATTTTTTTTCTCTAACAGTGTCTCTAACACTCCGTCATTACACAAACAAATTTTGAATTTTGAAAAAGTTTTCATTTATAGTAGAGTCATAAATGTTTGTACAAAAAACGTTTTTAAATGTGATCATCTTACTAAGACAAAATTATTTGACATAAAGTTCCTCTTTCAGTTATTTCAGAATCTTTTGTCATCAGTTTTCTGTAACTGTGACGCACAGATCATGACCCCCGCGTTGCAACATCAACGCCGAATCAACGCTGCTCTTCTTCACCCTGTTTTCTGACCAATAATAATAATAATAACTTATTATTATCATTACTAATAATAATAGTAGCAGTAGTAGGAGTATTATTAGTGGTATGGAGACGTTAATTTAAACAACAGGGGGCGCGTGGGTCGCTTTCAGATTTGACTTCAAAATAAAAGTCGGGAGGTTTCTCCGCAGGACTGAATGGAGCAGCAGAGATTGGAAGCAAAGAGGAGGAAAAATGAAAGAGCTCTCACTCTGCCTCTGTGTCGAGAGACCAAACAACTCAAAGCTGAGGTAAAAGGCTCCAGCATCAGTAGCTACACGGAATTACATTCAAATGATCATTAATTCTTCTGTATTACTGCACTGCTTTTAATTGTAGAGGAATATGTGAAGCTGATGTAAAATAACATCACCGTTATTATGATGACAAACAATGAAAGCTTAACTGAAATATTGGGTTTCACAGGCTTATGGTGTCTTAACTGAGGTTTTCAATGTTAAATACATGTTGAATATATGTTAAACACCAATTAAATGTCTGTTTCTTAAACTTAAAAAAGATTTTAAAAAATAATGAATTTATAATAGTAAGAATGAAAGAATATGAAAATGTTCATATTTTATTCATTTAGTTAAATGTATATTTTCTGTATAAATTAGTATCCGACATGAATGTCGAAATGCTGTTTCAGAACTTTTTTCATGCTGAATTAATTTCTGGTCAGGAAATACTGAGTACTTTATTTTGGCTTGAATTTAGACAAATTATGAACCAGCCTATAAATTACATATTCTGATTTTTAATTGTCGAATGCAACTTTCCTAATTTGCTATAAAAAACAACAAAAAAAAAAACTGTCCACTGATAAACTCTAAACTGTTTTGAAAATACCTGAAAGGTGAAAAACGAACGCATGCGTGTCGGTCAACACCCACTGTTGCCGACCGGAAGTTTGGCCTTTTGTTTTGAACCAGAGTCATCCATCTTTTTCGATCACAGACGATCTTTGGCAGGCTGGTATTTGCTCTCGTCCATCATCAGACAGCCCCACCACAGAGCGACAGAGCGCGGAGCCGAGGAGTACGACGCCGAGAATATTCCAAGAAAACGCTGGGAAATTACGCTTTTCTGTCGCCTTTTTTCTGGTGGGAATTTTGGACATGAACAACTAGGATGAAATAACGTCGAAAGCTTCGCCACATCGGCAGGAAAAAATTAAAGAAAGAAGAAGAAGAAGAAAGGTAAGGCAGAATCAAACGCAGCCAAAAACTTCGTTCCCAACCTGCGGTCTGAGCCTGACTTTTGGGCTCCGTCTATCTGCAGAGCGAACGCAGTCTCTAGGTAGGAATGCTTCGTGTTTACGATATGTCGAGTATAAAATATCCGTTGCGTTTTATACTTGAGTTTGTGGATCTTTTCAAAGTAGTCTGTATGTGTATAACTGAGTGATTTATATATATATGGGAGGGTTGTGGAAATTAGTTTCCAAAAACAATCTTGAGTTCGGCGAACAGATTTTTTTGTGTGTGTGTGGTGCCAGGAGTTAGACGGATCCTTCTGGCTGATGTGGAAAAAAAAAAGTTCGCTTCACCTCTGCTGCAGCACGAAGTTGTTTTTTTTTGTTCTTTTAAAATCACAGTTTAACAAAAACACACCTGAATCGATCACATATTACTGAACGAACACTTTATTTGTTTGTCGCGGTGAAGTTTGCTGCAGTTACTAAAGATATTTAATGTTGGATGCTCGTTAGCCGCGTTAGCTAACTTTGCTGCATAGTTCACATAGCTCGTCTGTAATTACAGCGAAGCTTGAACGTTTCTACCAATATTATTGTTCGGCTTCATCAACATTTTAAATGTGATTATTTTTTATGTCAGACCATTCTGTCATTTTATTCTTTCTGGCGTTTTGGTAGCTTTAGTGAACTTTAGCTCAGCAGTCTCTCTGGGCTAACCTTAAGTTAAAGTTAGCTTTTCAGGCACCGTGTGAAACTTTATCGCGGTCGAAGATGAATCCATACCTGGTTAAGAAGGTTGTTTTCAATAATCTGTTAATAATTGTTGTCTTTGTAAATATTACTGTTGTTGGGGGAGTTAGCGCCTTCGGCTAACTTCGCTTTGGAACAAACAAACTTGTTGTGTAGCGTTAATTTCTCACACACGTTGATCTTAAATTGTTACCGGAGTGTTTGTCCACCTCGCGGTTACCTGTGTATTGTTTATGCCGCCATGGCTTCATGTTTTCCTGTTGTTGTGTTTTACTGGTGGTCTTTGTCAGGGGCGTCCTGCAAGCCCAAATTCTGGGGGGGGGGCATGGTGGGCCTTTCCCCAGGTGGGCCCTTTCCCCAGGTGGGCCCGGGCCCTTTCCCCAGGTGGGCCCTTCACGTCGCTAACTTAAACACAAAAAACAGCTTATAGTATCGCAATATTGAACCGTGATATTGTATTCTTGCCAACGGCTTCCAGAGTAAATACTGTTTGTTTATTAAGCTGTTTGTGCTGTTATTGAAATCAGCACATTCATCCACACCAGCTTCTACACTCCGCCACTTTTCTTGAAAAGAGCTAAATCTGGCATCATTAAAAAAGTTTGACAAATAAAATGTTCTAAACTCCACATCATAATAAAAATAATAGTATTGAGAGAAATAGTTTTGAGGATGGAGGTGAAGCGTGTGAATATTCCCTGCTGATTAGCGAAGCTGCTTATTTCACTGACGGATGCCCTCGTGTTCCAATCACATGTTTGCGTTTTCTGTAGCGTTGCTGCGTGATGCTCACGTGAAGGTGCTGGACTGTTTTCCCTTCAGGCAACGATCATCCTGACTCAGTTATGGTGTTTGTTGTTAGAATTGTTGTGCTGATATTATCAGGTAAACGTGTGCGTGAACTGAGCTGGATGTGTAAAATAATATAACGTTCACCTCTGAAGATATAGGATGGAGCTCCTCTCTGCTGACGCTGCTGCTGGGGGATTTTTTTCTCTGCACTCGTACCTTTGCAGTCCACAGCCTCCCCCTCCCTCCCTGTCTCCCTCCTCATGAGGGAGAGGGTGAGGATGGACATATTGGAGGGGGAGGCGTTGTTGGAAATTAAAATGTAGTATTATCCATATGTCAGACAGCTGTACATTCCACAGGCAAGGCCAGGATCTGAGTGACTGAAATAACAGACTGACTGACAGGGATGGGGGAGTTTGAGCAGGAGATAAAATAAAACTCTGCCTCCAATCAACAGTTTGCATTAAAGTGTCATCGGCCTGTCGTAGCAGCAGAAAGGTTCATTTTGAGCTGATTGACTTGGTGATGTCATCATCGTGTGTCTCCACTTCAGATGTCCAACAAACAGTCCAAAACAAATAATGCTAGAAATCACTTTGGAATGATTTATATGAACCCTGCAGTGCTGAATCCATGAAAGGCACATATAGGGTTAGACATGAAGTCAACACTTTCCTCACCAACAGATTCAAACAAACATGATTCCAAAACGCTGTAAAATAAAAACGGAAGGCGATCATGTGCAAATCCGTTTCGACCAATGATCAGTTGAAAACGGTACGAAGATTCTCATTATGAACTTGATGTGTGAAACATGTTTCAATAAAGTTGTGATGTGTTCATGTTTTTCTTTGAATAACACTCTGTGAACTGAGGATGCTAATTGTTGAAGTTTAGCTGGTTAGCTAACAGTAATCGCATTAATGGTTGAAATCTAACGTTTGCTCTCCCGTGTTGTTAAGCTTGATCTCAACTTTTAGGAATCAGGGTTGTGTAAGAAACTGTCAGAGGGTGCATTCAGGCCCAGATCTGAACTTGTCATCTGTCACTCGGATCACAAATCACATGGGGTCTGATCTGAACTCTGGGTCCTGGTCCTGGTTCTGGTCTTAGTCCGGTTAGATATGTGAATGCAGCAGCAGCAGCACAGTGATGGATTCACCTGCTTTCTCCTCAAACATCAACGTTTCCTCCATCTGTGGTTCTGATGTTCTCTCTCTGTTCCTCTGATTAGTCTCTGTGTGTTTGTAGCTGCAGATCTGTTCTCATAAAATGACATCTGACCTCTGTACTGGGACCAGACCAGTCTCCAGGAAAAGACCAGTTGATTCTGCTGGAGTCTGTTTATGGACACATCAAATATCAGCCAGTAAATTGCACACTAAACGCTGCAGCCACTGAAGCTCTAACATGTTCTTTCGGCTGACTTTCGGCCACACGTTCTTCTGACTTTCGGCCACACGTTCTTCTGACTTTCGGCCACACGTTCCTCTGACTTTCGGCCACACGTTCCTCTGACTTTCGGCCACACGTTCCTCTGACTTTCGGCCACACGTTCTTCTGACTTTCGGCCACACGTTCTTCTGACTCTCGGCCACACGTTCCTCTGACTTTCGGCCACACGTTCTTCTGACTTTCGGCCACACGTTCTTCTGACTTTCGGCCACACGTTCTTCTGACTTTCGGCCACATGTTCCTCTGACTTTCGGCCACTCGTTCATCTGACTTGGCTGAACCCACTGTGGTGGAATTGGAGAGGAGAGACTTTTAAAGTACCCCAAACAATGAAAATTCTGACTAACTATACATGAATAACACACTGCATGTTTCTGGTGATCTAAATCTGAATCTGTTTTAGAGAGGTGTGTTCTGTGGGGCTGTTGAACTGTATTATATCACACAGAGATGTTTCTATTATTTTGGCCACCTACAGTATTTATATCGGTGATGAAAGGCTTGGCTAAGAGAGTGTAGTTAGTATAAATATTACAATATTTAAATAGATTTCACCCATAAGCTCCTTTAGTAGTAAACCATTTTTTCATGTATTTACTGAAGACTCTTCATCCCGTGTTTTTAGTGATTTCCACCTCCTCTTCCTCTCATCGGTTCCTCTCTTCATTTCTTGTATTTATTTTCTGTCCTGTTCGTGTTTCAGTGCAACAGGTTTTACTGTTGAACTCTCACACTGCTGCAGAAGCACAATAAGAACCGATGATGAAAGAGATGAAGAAAGTTGCCTCCATGTTTCTCCCCCTTTTGTTTCTCACTCTCTACATCTGGTTCTCTCTTGTCACACTGCTCTTTCCGTCCTATCGACTCGTTATTAGAAACAGAAGCAGTAGCTCACATTTTGATGAGGATGGTTTGAATTTAGAAGATGTTCTATCATTTGTGTAGAAACGGTAGAAACAGATTTTTCTCTTCCTGTTCTTCGCTCCTGACCTTTTTATCGACTTTTTCCATCAGTCTCACTTCTTTTCTTCTCTCCCTCCGCTGCTCCGTCTGCCTCCCCTCGTTTTTTTTTTGCTTTGCTCTATTTCTATCAGTCTCCCCCTTTTTTTCCTCCCTCCCTTCCTTCTCTCCTCCCCTCCTCCACCTCTCCCTCTCTTGGAGTGTGCTTCCAGTCTCGGAGGCTGAGGATCAGATTACTCTGGGAGGCTCTCTGGCGAGGTGGCAGTGGTGGAGGTGGAGGAGGGATGGCAGGAGGAGGTAGGGAAGGAGATCAGGTTTCACATTTCCAGTGCTCTCCTCCGTCTGCCTCCCCTCCCTCCTCCCCCCAGGCAGCCTGGAGACAGAGTGGCTGAGCTGGGAAGGAAAACATGCAATCCACCCCTCTCCTCCTCCTCCTCCTCCTCCTCCATACGTCCAGCCTCTTTGCTGCAGCAGAGCAGATAAATAAAGGCAGTAAAAGGGAGCTGAGCACACAGAGGGACAATTCTTCACCTCCTTCACCTCCCCCTCCATCCCTGCAGAGATATTTTATACCCGTGTGTTTTCATTCTCCTGGATATGTGGCAAAGGTGAAACTGCTTCAGGGAGACTTGAGGTTCTTGAGACGAGGATCAGACCTGGACTCAGTAAAATGAATCTGAGCTTCGTGCTTCTGTCTCGTTTCTGTGTTTTCTTGGTGAAGAAAGACTTTTAGTTTTTGTCCAGTGAGACGAACTGAGACATCGGGTAGAAAGAAGTTATCGTACTGCCAGAATATGTCCATTTGTGTATTTATCTATCACTGCAACAAATTATTGTTGATTTAAACTCAATCTGCAGATTACTTTATTGAGTGATCCATTAATTGTTTGGCCCATATAATGTTAGAAAATAGTGCAAAGCCAAGTCAACAGACCAGTCACTGACTTCAGATGTCTGGAAATTTTATATTATCGATTATTGGCCGATAAAATCAAGCCAAATTGCTTCCACTGACTTAACGAGGACATCTACACACTCTGATTCAGCCAATAATGAGAGAAAAGTCACACTCGGACTGGAGAGCCACGTGTGGACGTTTTGTCCAGTTTCAGAGGAAGACGACCGGATTGACACGATGAAGATCAGATGGACTGAAACGTTGTGAATGAACGTTTCAGCAGACGGTGTGCAGGAGTTGTTTTTGTTGCACCTGTCACACTCAGGTGTGCAGAGATATTTTCACAATACAAAAATGTGAAATTATCAGTGTCGGCTGAAAAAAATATGCGTCACGCATTTCCAAAAATATATTCAGTTTAAAATGTTCTAAAACTGAGAGAAGCAGCACACGAGAGAAACCATTCATCAGGTATCAAAGTTGTTGCTCAATAATAATGATTATCTGACTGAATTCATGTTTATTGGTTTACTATATTTGTTTTAAGCATCAAAGAACACTTTTATGTCTGTATCTTCTGTCCTGTGAAGCAGCTTCAGTTAGTGACAATGAACTTTAGAATATCAGCATCAACATGTCTGAAAATATCACCACGGTAATGTGCAACATCTCTGACTGTGGGAGAAGTTGGTCAGTACCAACTTTTATTTTTTAATGTCTTTTTAAATGATTTATTTGATAAATATGATCAGGTCAAGATTATCCAGAAGATTTATTACTGTCTGAAATTATAGATATTTATTCTGTGATATTAAATTAAACACACGTGATCATTAATATGATTCAGGATTTCATGCTTGTAATAGAAACCCAAATTTTTCATAATATTTGAGTCATTTGTTCTAAATCCAGGCAGGACGTCTCTGAAATCCACTGACCAGGATCAGGTCTTTGAAAATCCTTCTGTTCTAAAGAATGTTTATTATTTCCTCCTTTGGTTTGTCAACCAAACATTCATTCATTCATATGTCAGTGGAGACGTGGTGGATGTATTTTTCTGTTCTCACAGTGTTTTTACAGCTGTATGCTGTTAATATTTACAGATGGATCCATCCACCATTTCATGTTGCTTGAAATGCTTTAAATTTTAATAATCAGGTTTTTTGACTGCCATGAAATATCTATGAGCAAAAGACGAGGCCCAGTTTAGACGCCATTGTTGTTTAAAATATTTTTAATTTTAATTTCTGTAGCCGAACACACGGAGAGTTTCTCCTGTGCGGCTTCCTTCTCTGCTCCGACTTCAGTTGAAGGTCGAAACAGCCTCCATGTTCACCGTCTCCAGCGGCTCCAGTTGTCCTGTAATGGTATTGATCTCTGCTTTAAATACACCCGGCCCATCCCAGTAAATAATTCAGACCGGCTCACCACAGTGGCTTGATGGTGGCAGACAAAATATTCCCTTCTTCCAAAGTGTGGATAAAGTCTGACAGACTCGATTTCAAGTCGAACGACACCGTGAAAATGTGATTTACTTGTGGCCGTGTGATTTTGTGTGGTCATGTGACCGCGGCGGAAAGGACTGCATTCCTCAAGAGTCTGAAAAATCTGAATGGTTCACCCGACCACAGGAATGAAATCTGATCGTTTCCTTCACAACACTGCAGAACAATGGATTTAGTATTCTGACTGTAGTAAAACACTCCAGCCGTGTTTTGGCTCGTCGTGTTTGTGTCCTCGAGGTCACTGAAACATGTTGTTTCTTCAGTGATTCTCTTCCAATCGATTAGGTACTTGGCAGATATTTTGCTAATCAATTACTAATTTAGAGTACTCCACCCATGCAGCATTGCACTCCTAGAACTCCCTAATTCATGTTGCACATTTCATCAAAACCGCTGCAGAACCAATTTTTCTTATTCCACGCATTCTTCTTCCTTTTCAAAACCTAGTTGCCGACATTACCCACAATGCACCCTGACCACAGACAGTTAGATTTTAAGGTTCTCCAATGTGAAGATTTTCAATCTTTCTCTGTTTTCTGTTCCTGCAAACTGAATATCTTTGGGGTTTCAGACTGTTAACAAATTGATAGATTTGATGGACAATTTCCCCTATTTTCTGACAGTTTATAGACGTAATTGTTATTTGAGAATATAATCAATAATAATACATAAGGCATATCAATATAAATAACGGTATTGTGGGTGAAATTGCTGCTTTTGATATGATGGATCTCGTGTGAGCTTCTTCTCAATGAAGGTGACTTTAACTCCGGGTTTTATTGTTTTGCACGACGAACCAAACTGTTTTAATTCTGTTGAATTGTTGTGCGCCGTGAGCTCTGAACTCTGCGGAGTGCAATCAGAAATCATTCAAAGGACATGGCTTGAAACCAGTGAAAGGATCCCCCCCCCCCCCCCTCAGATTTAAGAACACATCTGTGGTTCCTCACGATAAAATGGCACCACAGCACAACATGAAGGTCCTGGTTCCTCATTCTTGAGGTGGATTTGCGTCTCCCCTCTCAATAATCCTCCTGCCTGATAGGTGCAGTGATCCCTCTGATCTCCATCCTGACCCCTGACCCCTGACGGCTCCTCCCTGACCCCCGCTAACAGAGCCGTCTCCTCCCCACCTGGATTAGACCGTCTGGCTGCCTTTACTGTGATTGGTGGTTTAAATACTCTCAGCTGAGTTCAGGATAGTTGGTGTAAATCTGCTCAGATGGCAGATGATGAAACCACCCCACACTTTATAGGTAGTTTGTTTCACAGCTTGTTGTCCAATGACATCGAACCGATGAGAGGGAATAATAACAGTCTGCCTGATTGGCTCCTGTTTGTTGTTCAGTTTGAGGGGGCCTCATGACGCCTGATTAATTGCCTGATCAATAATGATTGGTTGGATTCTGGGCAGGTCGTACATTTTGTTGTGTGATGATGATGTCATCAGAACCACATTAGGTTTGATGGTTTAACTATGAGCCTCCTCCACATGCAGCTCACCTGCTGCAAGGAAAACGAAAACGATTTTTTGGGCGACTTTCTAAAACATCCTGTTGATGAAGAAAGTCAGAGCAGACACAGGGAGAGAGAAACAGGAAGCCGCTGTGTGTGTGTGTGGGAAAAGCACAATTTGTGAGTTAACAGTAAAATGAAGTTAATCTGTATCAATCTGTCAACGCTGTGTTTCAATAATTGAATAATTGATTCTGTAATTTTTCAAACAAAAATTGTGAAAACTAGAACGGCACTCAGTAGAGCGAATACCTCCGCCAAGGTCCAACATCCCAACATCCATGCATTATCTCCTGGATAATATTTAGAGGGCTGGTATCTATGAGTGTGTACAGTTTAGTGCGGATCCAAATAAAAATCCAGATCTAACGGATTTAAACATGTTTTCATAGGGGGGTCGTCTTTTCCTGCTGCTGTACAGTAACAGATAGAAACCTGCAGCTAGCACCAATGTGTAGCGAAGCTAATATGGATTCCGTAAGGTACTAACAGAGTTTATGTCTCTTCAACAGTTTTAAACGTCCAAACAAACATCAGACTTTAGTGCGGATCCAGATCTGTCATTACTACTGTAGCTTCTGTGGAAAATAACCATATTTAAATCATTCATATCAGCTCCCTTTTGTTGGGTGGATTTACTGTTTAATTTGACCAGAAATTAAAATGATCCTGAGGCCCACCTGGTGCTCCGTGGCTTCTAGTTTGGCAGTCAGCTCTCTGACTTCTTGTCGCAGTGCATCGCCCTCATGTTGCCTCTCATCTCTCTCCTCAACCAGCCTGCTGATCTCCTTCCTCTGCGCCTCCAGAGCAGACTGAGCCGCCTCTTTGCCGCTCCTCTCTTCACCAAGAGCAGCAAGTGTCTCCTCGCTGCTTCGCTTCTCTTCTTCAAGGGCTGCGATGGCATCCAACTTGGCTCTCCTCTCAGCTTCAAGGGCTTCCTCGTTGTCTTTTCTCTCTTCTTTGAGGGATGCCAACACCTCCTCTTTGCTTCTCTTCAGCTCCCCCAGCGTGGCAAGGGCCTCCTCCCTTGCTTTCCTCTCCTCCTCCAAGGATGCCTGTGCCTCCTCTTTTCCCATAGTCTGATACTCCAAAGCAGCTAGGGCGTCTTCTCTGGCTCTCTTCTCATTTTCAAGGGCAGCCAAGGCCTCCTGGGAGATAGGAGTAATGATGGATAAACTTAACAAGGGTGGGGAGACCGTCACTGACAACAGAGATGAACAAGTCTTGCACTGGACTAAAACATTCAGCACCTCCTCCTGATAACATGCTCCTCACCTGCAGCTGCTCCCTTTCACGCGAACCCTCCTCCTCGGCCACCTGTGAGCCCAGCTCTGCCGCCCTCCTCAGGTCTCCCAGTTGTTTCTCCAGCCGGATAACCTCTGACGACTTCTCCTGGAGCTGAGAGAGGAGCCTCCGTTTCTCCTCATCCTCTACTCCACTGGCTTCACCTTACAAATAACAAGAAAAAACACAAATAGGATGTGAAGAGTAACTGTAAGAGCTAACCGACTGTCAATTCTGGAACAAATCGCTTGAAAAACACATAAATTACACCGTCAAAGGCATCAAGTTTTATCAATTATTGTCAAATGTGTTATTGTCAGTGATCAGAAAACAGTCTTTTGTCTTATTTTATGCGGCTGTCTCACTGAAATCTTTTGCTCTTTTTCATTAATGACATTACTTCCACTTTAGATTCTAAACAACATTGTGCAGCAATCTTTGTTGACATAGCTAAGGCCTTTGACACTGTCAATCATTCTATCCTTGCTGACAGGCTGGGTAGTATCGGGGTCTCTGGTCACTCACTGGCGTGGTTCTCCAACTACCTCACTGATAGGGTGCAATGTGTTAAATCAGAGCAACT
>JBBPCS010031645.1:0-22359 GCA_037974645.1 Hollardia meadi
ACACACACACACACACACACACACACACACACACACACACACACACACACACACACACACACACACACACATTGCCCACTCTCCCAAAGCCCAGCATGGATTAATCACTCTGTCTGGGCGAATGAATGGTTGTTCACATCGCGGAGACCAGTTATATTTACAATTAAGTAGTTAGACAATAAAACTCACGCCGTGGAGTCTGCTCAGTCCTCCACCGCTTGCTCTCACAGCACTTCTTTGTCTTTGTTTTATTTTTTCCTCATCTTTCTTTCTGTCTTTTGTCATTTTTTTCTTTGTCACGGCTCTTAATTCTTTGCCTCTTAATGTGATCTCTCTTCTTTTGCAGTTTTCCCTTTCTCTTCTCAGCTTCTCACTCTATTTATTTTTTTCTCCTTTACTCTCCTAATTTTCACTCCGTCCTACTGTTCTTCACTTCCCTCCCTACCTCTTCTACGCTTGACTCCCCCCCCCCCCCTTTCTCTCTGATGTGCCGAGAAGGTGCAGAACCAGATAATGAGGCGAGGAAAGGTCCCGGCCCATTAGCTTCTCATGGAGGAGAGCAGCAGATTTGTATGACTGTAATATTTTCATGGCGTTGAGTTAAATCACTTACTGGCAAACGGAATGATATGCTGACTCATCGCACCCACATACGCATATGGATCTACATATATTTCATGTAAGCCTGTTTGCCTCTCTTTATGCCCTGGTTACATTACCAGATTTTTGGCAGTGGGCTCTGTAGGTGTTTAAAGTCCTAAACTATCGTTTACATATTCTTACAATAGAGATTCTGAATACACACTACCACAGAGGTAATTGAAGCCATGTTTACTCTGATCCGATTTTTCTCTGTGGAAGTTGTTTTTGTTTTGAAGGCTTCTTCTGAAGGGAAGGAAGCATGTTCTGATGTGTCCAACCGTGCCGTCTGCGTGATAACAGCAACAAGGAAGAAAAGGAGGGAATATTGGGATTTACATGATCAGAACCTGTACAATACCACAGTCAGGAAGAAGGAAACCTCATGCATTTTTCTTTACAGTCCACCATGTAGGTGGTGGTCATGTAGTTTTAGTTGAAGCTCATCAACTCTTCAGAAAAGCAGTAGTTTTCTTATATTTGCCTCTGGGACAAATCCAGGCTACTGATGATTGCTTCTTCTGTCTGTATGCGTATTACATCTTAGTTAGAGTGAGATGTGTGCCGTTTTGGAGCAGTGTCATTCATCAACCTCTTCGCTATCTACAAACTGGATTCTGGAGGTGAGACTGAGTGCAGAACACAGCATGATCACATCACTTAAAATTCACCGTTAACTTTAGCCAACCCAACTCAGAAAGACGAAATCAGTCTAGAAAAGTTAATAAATCGACACACACAGTAAATTCACATGCTGTCAGACTTACTCACACACCAAGCCGTGCAGACAGCGGCAGTCAGAGGACAGACGGCGACTTGTGTCCGGCAGTACGGTCAATCATATCCCCCCCCCCCCACCCCCCGAGAGTCAGCATTTACTACAAAACAAATAACAGGAAGCTGTGCTGGCTGTGCTGTGAGAATTCCAACAATCCCCACCCTTGTGTTTTGTTCCTTCCCTTCTGCTGCTGACTTGACTTTACGACCTCCTCCAGCCTCGTGTCACCTCGGTCAGATGTGGCCTGAAGTGGTTTGACACTAACCAGTGCCGCTGGGTATTGTATTCGATCACATTGTGACTCAGGGATTGTTTGTTTGTCCAGCTTTTTCCTAATATAGAAGCAAATACCAAAGAAGGAAAAGTGTTGGAAGGGGCCAGTTTATGCGAGTTCTTCATACAAAAGACAATAAAAAGGAGAGAAAACATATTGTTGCTCTGAACTGTTGCAGCTTTAGTGGTTTATTTAGCAATTTTCAGCCCCAGCTGCTCTTTGTCAGGGTGTTTTGCTCTATTGCAGAAGTAATGTAGAGCAGACCTATAAATTGGCGGCCGTGGGCCAAATGCGGCCCTTGAACAACCTTAATCCAGCCCTTTATCATTTTATTAGAGGGGTAATTAGTCTGTTGTTAAGCACAGATATAATCTTATTTCATTAAAAAGTTTTAACCCAAGTTGTTTAAACAGAGGGAATTTAGGAGAGTCAACCTGAATAAAATGCGAAATTGTGTATATTAAAACAACAAAAGACTACTTAGATTAAAAAGGTGCTTTTTTTCTGTACTTTTGTATACGTTTCCTTTTCAATTGTGAAAACAAATAAAGGTGGAGAAAAAATAATAAGGTGTATTATTTTAACAGATTTAAATTCCTAGCTTTACAGTTCAGATGTAGAAAATGTAAATCTAAATTAAATTTGGCCCTTCTACAAGAAGTTATTAAATATGACCTGCTGTGGAGTTTAACTTGGAAACTCTTGGTGTACTTTGTAAAGCATCTTGTACTGAAATGGAGAAAGACGGCATTTGAAAACTATCACATGTCCTCTGGCTAAATTACTCTTGACATCACAGGTCGAGCTAGAAGGTTATTTTGTCCATTTTAGACTCTCATCTGATTGATTGTTCATCCAGCTGTTGTCTCCAAACTTGCCCTGGATTCCAAGTAATATTTTTTCGAAAAAAGTCAAATGCCGTTGCAGCATTATTCTCTGCTGTTAAACTTCACACATATAGCACGTCCTATATGAGCATAGAGCTTCCAGTGGTGAGTAGCATTGGTTAGGTTGTAAAGCCCACATACTGGTTGTTAAAGCTGATTTACAGACACGATGACCACAGTCGACTAAAGTTTGGGCTAAAACTGGCTCAGCTCTGTTTATCTTCTAAATGTGGATGCTGGAGAACGTTTAATTAGTGTCAATAGTGGTTTAATTATCCCATTCGTTTTCATGTCATAGGCTATTGGCAGCATCCTGCGCAGCATAAATCCACTTGTGCTACACTTGTGGAATGCGTGGAAAATGACCGTAGTACCCTTAAATTTGACAACCTCATACTCAGCCAATAGATCTTGATCATGCTGGGAGAGAAAGTTAATTTTTATACTCTGTAGTTATGCTGCTTTATATTTGAGCTTTACAAAACGCAGGCCTATTCTGACATGTTTTTTCTTTAACCATAATACAGCGGGAAGTCCTGATGTCTCATACTTAAGCATGAACCAACTTTGGACAATGTCATCAAGATAGAAATAAACAGCCTGGCCAAGCGAAGGCGGAGAGGTTTGGAAAACTGATTACAGGCCTTCGATTTCTAGCCCACACTTGACCAAAATAAAATCTACATTTTTATTGTATAACATTTCAGGAATAGAGGAGAAGAGAGACCAAACAAAAAAATAAATAAAATAAAGACAAGAAAAGAGGAGAGGAGAGTGTTTAACAGAAAACAGCATCACTCTTTTCGATTGCCAGCTCCTAGTTTGCCAATAACAACATCGAGGGGAGCGCACTCCTTTTTGGATGGATCACATTTACAACCTTTGCTGAACTCTGCCAAAGAAAAAGAACAAAAAAATGATCACTGTCACTGTCTTGGAAGCCATGGTAGCCCGATGCAAACACTCTGTGTCTCATCTCTGTCAGTATCTCCTAAAAGCAGACTTAACCACATTTAGGGTATTTGGGGTAAAGGTTTTTATCATCTGTGCATACACTTTACCCTGCACTCGGTTTGACTTTTAGAGGATAAATGGCATCTGTAATCTGTGTTTGTTTTTATACGTGTGTGTGTGTGTGTGTGTGTCTGTGCATGCTGGTGTGTGAGCGTAGGTGAGATAATGCAGAATACGTCAGCCGGGGCTTAGATTAGGTTTAGGCCACGTTGAGTGATTCACTTCTGGGTTATCTTTATTCTTTGAGATAAGGTGGACAGTTCTCAGACTCCCACACTCTCACTATTTCACCGTGTTCACTGCCTTGGATCCTACCTGTAGTCTGCATGGATGTAAATTCACGTCCGCGATGGGAATTTGGTATCGACGCAGATGATTGGGCTCAGAAGTGTTGTAAGCGGCCACACACACAGCAACAAAACTCATTCAATGATTTAAAGTCTCTGAAGCGAGGCTGAAAGCACACAAGGTACACAGCGGTATTCATCAGGCCAAACTTACATTCACATTTGGGTTTGATTGCCTTGCATACATTGCAGTGGCCTCAAATAGCTCATAGTGAAGGCTCCAGCCAATGATCTATTCTCCAAAGACAAATGGCAAAACTGTAATGCCACTTATTTTCTTAACCCTGGCCAATGAACATCTGCAAAAATTACAGGTCTTAATAAGATTTTCCAAACGGCTCTGCACAGTTTGCCTGACGTCACTTCAGCCCCTTTCCCTGCCATTTTTGCCCCAAAATTCACATCGTGCCCTCGAAAGCTTTCCCACCCAGGCGTCCCCACTCACAGTGACAGACACCATTCATTAGTGTCCCTGTATTTGTCCGTGCTGTTCAGCCTTTTCTAAACAGAGGAGATGAAGCAAACACCCAGGAGTGTCTAATGGTCTCCCCAGCTGTTGATGCACTAATTGCAGAGTGCTGCGTATCTGTCTTTGGGGGCCGTGATGGATCTCCGAGAACAGTTGCCCGAAGAGGCCGGTCGCAGATGAGACGACACACGCACAGTTGGGGTTAGCGCAAGGAGGCTAGCATATATCACTCCCCGTTTTTGATAAATAGTTTCCTTTCCTAAACACAGCTGCTTCGTCGAATTTTGATCCCTTTTTCTCCTCCTTTTCACTGCTGCCCCAAGAAAAACGAAGACATTGTGGATAAATGTTAGTGTCCCGTCCCACCTGAAATCACTCAATAGTGTATGGAGAAGTGCTGTTTGGGGTACAGCGTGGGATGCATTATCCATGACCACGTCCGCCTCTGGAACAACGTTTGACTGTCCTCAACTGTAAATTATCAGGCAGCAGTCCCATCTGTTGACGTGCCTTAAAACCTTAGAGATCTGAAAGAGATGTGAAGACATGTAGAGATGTCTCAGCTAAATAAATAATTTTGCAAAGCTTGTAGTTACATTTCATTGTGTTATGGATCAGTGTTGCACAAAGCACCAAAAGGTTTCATGTTAAATGACTTGAAAAAAAAAATGTAAACGCCTACATTTGGTATGGATCCCTCTATGTTATGATAATGTGGGTTTACCTCCACATACTTTACATTCTGAGGGTATTACTACATACCGGAGGGGGACCAACTGGCAAAAGGGTTGCACTTGATGCCATTGGTCATTGTTCAAGAGATTAATCCAAAGTACCTCAAAGCGCCACGGGACCTGGCAGTGTGCATGATATCCCCTAATTACTGAACTACAGTGGACCACAGTGATTCAGACTGACACAATCAGGCAGAACAGCAAGTTTAATTATTAATAACATGAACATTAGCCTCTTCAATCCAGCAGAAATATAGTGTATAACCCATAATTTATTGCAAAGTCCATGACTTTAAAAAAAAAAATCCAATTCTTCCCTGTAAGTGTATAAGAATGGCCAAGCTGTATTAATGCATTTACTCTTTTATACTTTATCGCTATTCAGTGAACATTGTGTGAGCCCGACCAAATGTCCCGCTGTTGCATTGATGTAAGGAACAGAAATCTTGCAATTTTCTCTGAGAATGGGATTGTCACCAGAGCAACGGAGAACTATTTACGAATTTTGCCTGTCAACGCTGCGTTCGTAAAGATATACGTTGTTGGTCATTCCCTTAGTGAGAGAAGATGAGTGGAACGGTGAAAGAGAGACAGTGAAATGCAGATAAAGATTGGGTGTGTGTGTTTGTAAGGGAAAGTAGTGAGTGAGAAAGTGTGTTTGCCTACTTACAAAAGATAAGAGAGTGAATTAGTGTTTTAGCAATGAGACCAGTGCCATCATCTGCTATCAAATAACCCTTCGTCTGCTCGCCTCTCACACTTAATAACTCTCTTGTTAACATTCCATTCATGTATCAGTCTATTCACACATTTCTCACACTAATCTTTTCCTGATTTGGATCCTCAGCTTAGCAGAAAACAAACAAACAATCGTTGTGTCGTTCGTGTGAGATTATGTCAAAATCTTCTCACGGCGTGACAAAACCCCTCCGGTCCATTTGGTGTTTGTTTCACGTGAGCATGTTTGGCTTTCTAGTAATGAGCCCGATCTTTAAAGGTACCCAGCAGGCCAGGGATTGCTTTTGACAATTCCATTCCCCGTCTGGCTGTCCTTAATCTGGATTAGTTGATTTTCTTCCCTTGGATTAACAGCTTGTGGTTCAATTAAACATCATGCGCCCAATGAGTTTGAATCCTGGGATAACGGCGTGCTGTGTGGAGCTCGGAGTGTAACTGAAAAAGCTCCAATTTCAGTGTTTTCTCTGTGGACAGCCTCCACTGTCCGGCCAAACCATCTGGCCTTGAGAGATTTTTTTGGCCTACCAAATCTTAAGGCTACCGTGCAATGCAAAGGAATCCCAAGACAATGTGGAGACATGCAGAGAGGCGGTAGCTAAAGGGTCTAAAGACTCATTTTGAAAGGCAGCTAGGAGTCTTAACTATGAAAACATTCCTGAGAAGTATATTTTTTCCTTGATTTAAAGCTTTATGTGTGGAGAAAAAGAGACATTTTATACTGGATAAGCAATGTTAGTCCAAAGCCCACTGAAAAGGCAAAGTGGAGAGAGGAGAGCTAACATTCTTTTAGCTAGTTTAGCTAGCTCAATAACCGTCCAAAGCTCCACACCTGTCAAGGTAAATAGGCAGCTGGCTTACCCCACAATAATCAATACTTAACGGTCACATTTTCAGTTTCTTTTTCACCAGATTTCTGCAGTAAGCTATGCAAAGTTCCCAGTTAGCTACTTGCACTTGGAGAACTGTGGTTCTTTAGCTATACCAAAGATGCTAGATAGAACAAAGATAACACAGTACTGGGGACTATTGTTTGTCCATGTCAAAACAATACAACGCTAGATACAGTCACAAAATTAGTGTTTGTGTCTTATTCTGTCGCTTGTTTTCATCTGCTAGATTAATATGCTCGCTACAGATCTCAACATCCCGCAAAAGTGTGTTGCAGAGGCTTCGAAAGTTAATTAAATCTCCTGATTTGTCTGTCTAGTGAAAAATGAGTCAGGTATTTACTTTTGTGATTATGGGGCCAAAGAATCTGGATCATAATCATAATGTGTGCTCACGTTCACTTCTCCCATTAGAATGAATAGTCTCAGGACCTGCTGCTAGTCTCCTAAAGGGGATGGCAGTGGCTAAACCCAGAAAATAACTCACACACACATACAGTTTTAAGTTTTAGAGTTGTTTTTTTTACCTTTTTTCCTCACTAACATTCAATATAAAGTGCAGAGACAGGGAAAAACAATAAAGTGGCTTATTCATGACTTGTAATTTTGACATTTATCACATTTTTAATTAATTTAGCTAATCAACTGACATTATCAAGGCTTGTAAGACTACAAAAACTTGAGCAACCAGAAAGTGCACAGTTCTAACCTATGGTTAAGCTGGGAAAAAATGGGGAGAAGATTTTACATGAGAAACACCTCCTCAATAAATAATATTTAGGTGTCCTTGGGAAAGGAACTTACCCACTCATTCAAACTCCAAGCGCTCAAATAAAGCTTCTTGTTGCCAACAGTAGATGGCTGTGTTTGCACTGAGCAGCTCCCAGGTGTGAATGTGAAGCAGACTACTTGAATGTCTGCTCTGCAGAACCTCTCCCTGGGTAGTAAGATGAGAATGCAATGGTCCACTGATGAACTGAGCTTCATGTCATATGGAAATTATATCACCATAATGGAAAATAAACCGCCCGCTGTGTGACAGTCTGGTGTGCTAAACATCATGGAATGGAGGCATACAGTAGCGTTTATTTAGTTAGAAATATCTCATTACTTTCTTTAACTCTTGGGCTATTTTTTGAACAGGTAGGAATACACAGTAGTGGCACACAGCTGGATTTACTTGAAAAGTGAGCTACATGTCAGAGGAATCTCAAATGAAAGACGAGCTCGCGGGTGCAGTGGAAAAATAGAAACAGGAATTAAGACCCAGAGAGGGAGAGACGAGTGGGATGTGCATGTGGATTGGGGAAGGACGTGACTGACAGTGGATATTAAAGGAGGATAGTGCTGATAACAACAGACATTTTATGCTACAGTCTTTCATTATCGTGCTCTATTTAGGGATTCCTCAAGAATGTAAATCTTGTCAAGCATCTGAAACAGCATCTAGACTGTTGTGGAATTATGTCCCATTGCTATTAGTTCATGTTTAAATAGGATGTGCAGACAGAATGTGTTATAATGAAGGACTAAACCAGTTTGATCAAAGGCAAGAAGGTGGGATTGTTTAAAAGGAGTGGTGATGGTTTTATGGGTTGGGTTTTTGCCACACTAGCAGTGTGGCTAAGGTGACGGCATTGTTGGTCTTTGTGTCAACCAGTCAACCACTTTGGCACAGACTGAAATATCTCAACACACTATTTGATGGATTGGCGTGGAATTTGGTCCATTCATGGTCCCCAGAGGAATACATCCGACTGACTTAGGTCATTTCAATTTGTCCAGTATTCCGGGTTTTGGCCAAATACCTGCAAAACTAAAGATGTTCCTATCAGCTTCAGCTGTAGTTTGTGTTTAGTGGTAACAAGCCAATGTTAGCAAGCTAACATGCTAAACTAGGTGCAGGAGCAGGGTTTCATTAAACCAAGCTAGCATTGTCATTGTGAGCTTTCTGACACTAGCATTTAGCTCACAGAACCACTGTGCCCAGCTACAGCCTTATAGAGCGACTAGCATGACTGCAGACTCTTGTTAGTTCAGGGTATCTTCAAACTGTAAATTCAAGTTTTTTTTATATACAGTATATACGTATATTTTAACAGTAGCACTTACATTGACACTAGGGAGAGTTGATTTAATTTTCCACAAACATGCTGAAGAATTTCTGTAGCTATGCTTGAGAAAGGACATCTGTCATCAGCATTGGACAATTTATATCTGGTGTGTGAAAGGCTAATATCTGCATGACATGTCAGTCTAACACTTTGAGATACTGTAGAACAAAACCAGCAGGACAGCTGAGAGAGGGGGGAACACGGCACAAAGAGGGGGAGGACAAGGAGGGGAGGGTGAAGAAAGAAAAGGAGCAGAGGAGAGACAAGAGGCCCAATTGACTTTAGGGCCTCACTTGGTCTCTCAATTGCTGCCCTCATTCCACTTTTCCACTCTCTCACCTCTCTGTGTCCCGCCGTGCCAAGTGGTTGGTTTCGTCCGTGCATACCGGGCCGCTGCAGTGGGGTGGGTGGGTGGGGGGGCTTGGACGGATGGAGGTAGAGGTGCTGACTGTTCCTGTCGGTGACTGGATCATATGTGACACTGTAAGCCCTTTTACCCCGGCGCAGCCCTTCTTAAATCCTCTTCTCTGCACTGACTGACAGCGGCCAAATGTCCTCCAGCTTAGACATTCAAAGCTTTTTTTCCCCCCCTCCTGCCCTGGATGACGCGCAAGCCGTCAAACTAATGTTATGATTTTTTTTGGCTTAGCGTTCATGACCGGTTGTATAGTGGTGATACTGTCACAGTTTGTAGTCCACAATAAGTCATGAAAGTGGAACTGACTGTTTGTGGGTAAATTTAGTTTCCTTCTCAAAGTCTCATCGTTGTCATCCTGTTAAAACTGTCCTAAACACTAACGGGAAAATAAGAGCAGATCTGATTTTAAATCACTCATGCATGCTCAGGGTAACATCTTGCACCTTTGCTTGTTTTCCAACAAGAAATTTGTGTTATCCGAAAGTGTATACACATATCTCCTAAAGATTTGTGTTCCGAACATGATGCGCCTTTCCCTGAACACATTGTTTAAAATGTTGTGTAAATGTTGAATTAATATGTCACTTGTCAGGGCTCTGTTTGTGTGTTCGCATGGGTGCGGAGTGAGTTCGGGTTACACTGCCTATGTTTCATCCTTAGATTGTTTGCCAGTGATATTGATAATGACTTTTTTTTTTGTCGTTGCTATTGCTGCTAGACTAAACAATTTCCTGGCTAGTAAGCACCAAGTTTGTTGGAGTTTGGTCTTTTAAGAAGCCTTTTGTTTGAGAGTTTGCTGACTGTTTCACTTCCTAAAGCAGACAGGGAGAGGAACAGCATTGCTCTTTTGTTGCCTGAGTAGTTTTTATTTCTATCAAACTCCCAAATACCTACAAATCTTGTTTTCTGGGCAGTCTGCCTCTTTTTTTATTGGTAAAAGTCTGGAGGATTTATTTAAACAACAAGTGAAAGAAATTATGCAAAGAAGTCGTCAGCTCTTCTTTTCTTCTCCCGATCCACAAAATACATGTCAGAGCTGCAGGAGAGGTCAACTAACAAATGACACCCTTGTGCTAAACTGGGGGTTTGACCTCAAAGTAACCAGGGGCTCCCACAATGCAACTGCTCCGAGGAATTAATCATCACCTTCTGACCCCGTGCGCTGACCCTCTAAACCCTGGAGAAAACCTAAAGGTGTTATGGATGATAGTAGAGACAGAGAGAAAGGAGGAGGAGAGTGAGAGAGAAAAAAAAAAGCCTTAGCATATGAGCTGCTTCCTCTCTCAGGGGGCGTCCATGGGGCCTTTATGAGTGGACAATTAATAGTCTCTGTAGGTTTCCTGAATGGGGAATTGAGACGAATTGTCTGTTGGCTATTCAGCTGCGTTCAAGCGTGCCACGAGACAAAATGAAAAAAAAGAAAGAAAAAAAAAATGATGGCTGTGAAGCAGAATTACCCATAAGGCTGTTTTTGAAACATTTCCTTCTTGTTTTGCAGACACAGACCCTATGGGGAAGAACCCCATGAACTCACATACACTTACACACCACCCAGTGAAGTGACCATTTGGGAAAAACCAGAAATCTGCCAAAACAGAGCCATTTTAAAACAGTGATCTTTCACCAGCTCTTCTCGCTGCGAGCCGTTTAGCCATGGGCCTGGTGAGAGAAAACAGATCATATTGAGGCTGACATTTGTTTGTTCGTGCTTGACATCTGAAGGCAGATTTTATATCCAGCCATCTCAGTAGCCGCAGAATAGCATGCTATACGTCCGTGGCTTTTGCTTTAGAGACAGTGAGGCATTGATGTTACGGCCGGGCCGTAAATCACGAAGAGAGTGCCTCAAATTATGTGGAACTCTAAAGGAATGGGAAGTGAGGCTCTCGCTCCATGGAGAAAGTTTTTGGATCCGTAAAATGCAAAGGATGAAGCTGGGAATCGCCGTGAACAGTGGGATATAATGAAATGTGCAGGCAACATGGGAAGGCCATTGAAGTTGGGTTTTTTTTGTTTTTTTTTAATCCGCTAATGATGTCTTAGAGCCCTGTAATTCGTCTTTGGCCACAGGATTTCTTCCCATGCTATTTTGTCTTGGAGGCTGAAGAGCATACAAATGGCTTGTTAATTAAGATGGATGGTACTTCGAAAAGGCCCATCTTCATGATAATAAGAGAGTTTTAACGTGAAGCCTTGTAAGACCTCCTTGTTGTGTGGAAGTGCGTGTGGAGGTATGTGTGCGGTGTTAACGGGGGAGGGGTGGATTCACCATCACACATGTATGAATGAGCATGTCATAGCCTACCGTGTGATTGGTGCACAGTTGGCATTTTCGTTCCATTTGTCTGTGAGAAAGAGAAAAGAGAGGCAGAGCCATCACGAGGCCCTGCAGTCTGTCTCCATGAATGGCCTCAGCAGGGAGAAACTGTCCCTCATTGTCAAGTTATTTGGCAGAAGTTTTTTTTTTTTTTACACCACCTCATGTTAAATTCATCAACATACGTAGTCTCTGTCATTTTTCTTTTTTCCTCTTTTGCCCCTCAGAATGTCTTCTGATCAGGTTTTCTTGCCAAGCTGGTTTTTAGCTGAGGCCTGAACGACCACGACAGATGTATGGTGCGCCAAGAAGAGCAATGACGATGAAGCAAAAAAGGAGGTTATCTCTTGGATCAGGAGTTGATGTGGAGCTGTATTTTTTTAGCATTTTGTCTACCTCTTCTGGCAGTCGGAATAATTAAACAAACACTGACTATGTGTTGATGACGCCATACTTCTAGTTGCTGTAGCCTGCAGCCTATACTGAAGCCTTCTGTTGTTAAGGTTGCTCGCTTTTGCTAAAACGCATCACTACTGGCGAGCCAGCGCGGGAAAGTACTTTAGTATATAAAACTACATTAATCAAGCAGTCAAGAAACAGGCTTTCCCTATTAAATTGTTACGGCTAATGAATTAGCGAACAAGCCTACTGCTACAGATTAACATGGTAAATTGTGTCCACTGACTCTTAATCATGCTAATACATTAGCTGTTTTACTGCTAGCCGTGAACTTGGCCTGTCGGAGGTTTGGCATCAGGCAGGTGGTGGGTTTATCTCAAAACCCCAGGAAGAGCGCCAGGCTGTGAAGCCGATTTGACATAGTGGCCAAACCATGGAATTACAACGTCACGTGATGCACAGGGGCCCAAAAAGACTTTTTCCCGTAAGCTTACATTGTGAAAGAAGCGGATGTAAAACGGTGGATACATTTTTTCGAGTGTCATGGTCAGAATTTGATCCATTGGGTCTGATGACATTTGTAAAGTCTAGAAGAGCCGCATGATTAAATTATTTAATTCCCATTCAAGTTAGCGGAGCACTAAACCGGAAGTTACGAGTGCGCCTCCTCTATGGACTCAACAATGCGGAACATCTGGGTAATTTTAGACCCGGGATGTCGATTGTTTTTTGCTTCATGCGCCACTGAGCAACTGAGGCTAAACCATACAGAAAAGGTGCTAACTATGTCAAGAAAAAAGCAGCACGTGGATAAACTGTCTGGATAAAGATGCGGTATATAGAGTTGCACTTCAAATTCTAAATTGTTGTTTTCACGTTTCCGTTTCGGCTTCCGGTTTTTACTGCACCTTCTCACTCCACATGGCTTCAGTAAGTAATTTTCATCTTTGCAGTACTAGATAATAAATTGGTACAAAATTATGGCACCATTATATGAACAGAAATATGACATCACTTAAGCTACCATGTTATTTTTAGTCTGATCAGCAGCAGCTTTGTGTGGCAGTCGGGAGCACAGGTCAGCCACAAGGTCGACTACTGCATGAACCCCCCCCCCTCCCCTTCACATACACATACCCCTTACCCACCCCCACTCTGTTCCTCCTCCCAACGTTAATGTTAGCAGGGGTCTTTCACATAAACAGGGGCTGCGGGAGGTGCCTGGAGTTTTTTACACAACAATCCAAGTCCTGTTTTGGATTAAAGCTGCTTCCTACACCACTCCTCATACACACACACACACGGGCACACAACCATACACACATGTACTTACATTCCTGACTCGCTGTCCTCCACTCCTCCACTGATGCATGTTTAAAGCAACATTGTGTAAAAATTGGTGTTTTTTTCGTGTGCTTTGGCACCCCCACTGTTTCTGGATGCAGCAGCGCAGTCGTAAATACAAATCCCAGGTTTCTGTAGCAGAGAACGTGAAAAGCTTAATGCATACGGCGTGAAACGTTACGTGAAAAGCAAAAAATGCGTTTTGTTAACGACTTAAGACAGTCAAGGTGAGACCAGGCTGGATTTATGATAATAATAACATAATGCTGCTTTAAATGAAGTAAAGAGCAGTTAACTATCATCTTTTTTCAATTCTCACTTCAACCTTAAAAGCTTACCATTCAGCGATTTGTTCAACTTTGTTCAAAAGTTAAATGTGCAATTGATTTTTATGATGTGGATGGATGCTGGCATTCTTTTGTGATTTGTAGTGCATTATTTGTTAATAATGTGCAATATATTACCTATATCATGCTTAGAAGCCAAGTCTGAGAATTAAAAGGAGGCAAACAAGAAGACGAGGAAAAGTCTGGGAACCACATTTCCTTTGATGCTATCTAAACTCCTAAATGTGATGGGAACCAGATCTGTTGAATTGATAATAAAATCAGTCGCAAACATCAGTACAGAAGGCTAATTGTGTAACCTAAATTAGCTTTCTGTCTGTGAGCTAATTGTAACTGGTTAATAATTAGATCAAATCGACAGAAATCCTTCGCTAAGGCTTTTTTCGGCCCCTCAGCTTCTGTAAATCTCATGCATTTATCACTGAGTGACAGCAACTATGGAATGGATTCCATAATAGTCTTTAAAGCCTTTCACAGCCCTTCCAGAAGTCTTGGAAACCAGCTTTGGCTTTAGAAAAGCCTGACATGTACTGTATATCTCTTAGATTGAGTCTTTATCTTTTAAAATCCCATTGACATTATGTACTGGGCCATTTGGAACAATCTCTCCATCTTATATGTATATTTATGATGGCTCCAGACAAATCAAATCAAATGTGCATTAGAAAAAGACAATATTATTGCTTTTTTGGACACCATAGGTTGAAGAAGTGCTCAAATTTCTTATTCAAGTACGTAGATTGGAAAAAATACCTCATTATAAGTAAGATCATAACCGTGAAATATATTCATGTATTAAAAGTATGAGTAGGTATGATGAATAATGGTCCCGTTCAGTATGTTAAATTAATGATTTATTAACCTTTTAAGCTATATTTTTGGTCCAGGTGGCGCTGACTTTGACTACTTCATTATATTCTTGGAGAGTTTATACTGTAGCAATTTGTTATATTGCAGCTGTTGCATAAAAGCTGAAGCTTGTATTGCCAATTTTGGGAATTTTCCTTCCTTTTGTATCAGTTGAAGGATTACATGCTTCTCTACAGGCTGGAAAACATCCTCTTACCTCTTATCCTCTGTAAAAATGTGTGTTGCCATCAAGTTTAACACAAGGCAGCTCTTGAAAAGGCAGTTATCTGAAAACTGCAAATGAGCTTAACTTTTGTTGAATGAAAAAATGTTTTCCAGCAAAGTTAGTGGTAATCACAGCCACTGGAAGAAGAAACATAATAAAAAGTTCAATATGAGATATGTGAAGCCTCCAAAAATGGTAATACCCATACTTGTAATTACTTCAAGTATTGAATATTGTTTATTTCAGCTCATATCTGTAGGTTTTCAGTGCCAGAAATGGTTAAAAAATCAGAAAACCTTTGTGCTTTTGATCTATTTTGAGGGTTCTTATAGCAATTACAAAGTGCTGTGTTTCTCAGTTTCTCTCCTTTCCATGGTCTGTGTGGTTTGAACGCCATAATTGGAGGTAATTGTGGAGAGAGCGGAGTGATAAGGACGTAGACTCACGCAGAGTCAGTGGCACCAACGTGGACGATAGTCGGCTGATTCCAGTCATGGTCTCCTTCCATTTTTTAAGAAGCCCTTAAAAAAAAAGACAACTGATAAAAAAGAAAATACATTTCTTTCCTTACATCTTCAAAGCATACTTTTCACAAATTGGCTAATTATGTTGTTTTTACCTTTCATCTCACAAGAAGGAGAAAATGCTTGTTTTGATGTTCATCTAACCTTTTAATGCAGGGACACAGAACGCGCTGAATTTAGTAGGCTATGGTAATTTCGATGATGGCTTTGAATTGTGCTCCAGCTTCAAGGAGAGCTAAATCTTGTCTCGCCTCCATTAGCTCTGCTCTGATCTTGCGCAAGGCCTAATTAAACTTTCCATCTAACTCTCCCGGGTTGGAATAATAGGGAAAGAGTTATGGCTGCTTATAGTGACGAAGAATCCCAGTGTGCACCGCTTATGACCGGATTCAGGACCAGTAAAAATGTCAATTAATCACAATTTGTTTCCACTCTCCTGTGTGCAGAGTTGTCGATGAGCCCAGATCCACTGTGTAACAATACACTGGTCCACGTGACCTGTCGAGTTATTTGTTCTGTTGGATTATATGCCCACCAGAAATGCTCAGAGGGAACCTCTTTTGGCAAGGGTTTGCAGGGGGCTTGAAGGGGCCTGCTGTAGACAAACAATCTGTTAACAGTTGGTGAAGTGGACCACCGAGAGGACAGTGATCCCCTTCATTAAAACCACTTGTCTAACATTGTGTCTCCTCTCTTCCCTTGTTGGTTACATAAGGCCAAGGTGCTTTGTGATTGTTTGCAGGCTCTCCTGTTTTGTTTTGTCTGTCTCACTCTCTTTTTTTCCCCTTCCTTTCCTGCAGTGGATTTTTGGGGGGACTTGAGGGGGATATGATGGTATCCTGACTTCTCTCTTGCACAGTGCATTGAGGTTTGGCTGACTTCCAGCTTTGTCTGCTTTTTCCCGGGCACATTCCCATCTCTGGCACGCTCAAACTCCTGTCTCCGGAGCGCGCTTGCACTTTGCTGAGCCTGATGACTGCGGTTGGAAGACGAATTACTCTGCAGGCATTTGTTTGACAGATCGAGCCAGTTGCGATTGTACACATGTTAAAGAAACCATACGGAAGAGCCTTGTGACCTTGTCTTAATTATTTAGTTGTGTTTCCTTTTGTTGTTAAAAGACAGAGCCAAGATGGCTTTTCTACCAGTGTCCTTGACCCACAGAACCCAAGAGTTCTCAAACTCCCCATAAATCTGGAGCCAAGAGTCTATGACGTTACATCTAAACAGTTGGAACAACCACAAGCAGAGGTAGAGGGGGAGGCAAAGATGAAGGAAAATAATGATGATCTTTGTCTGCATATCTCTGGAGTTGCAGGAAATGAATTATGGTGAATGTGGAGTATTATCACGCAGGTCCCACTTTTACAATTTCTCCTACATAGCAGGGCATTCATCAGATGTGCCTGGATCATGGCATACGGTTTTCAGATTAAGCAAGGAAAACCCAGACGCGAGGTGGGCCTTTTTCTAGACGGTCGGTAATCCATTTTCAAAGTTGGGAGGATGACAGATTCCTCCACACAATACAGTGGCTCTTAAATAGAATTTTCAATGATCAGTGAGTTTGTTAGAAGCCCCCGGGAGTTTAATGCTTCGTTGAAGAGGTTGTGGGAATCAGTGAGGACGTCCTTCGTTCTTCGAAGGTTTCACAGTCAGAGGTTGGAAAGGATGTAACCACTCTGTCTGAATATAAGAAGGCTCAGTGATGACTCTCCTGCTCCTCTTGACAAGCACATACATTGGAGCCTTTGTGTTTTTGTGCTTCTGTTGGAATACTCTGCTCACCAGCCCAAGCTGCACTAGCCTTTGACTCATCTCGAGGCACTGTCCTCACATTACACAAGGCCTGGCTGAGACATTAGACACTAATGTAGCCTCAGATAACCATCATGTCATTGTAAACAAACAGTGCATTATACCTCTGATTGGATTAGTTTGAGTAATTTATTTATTATACATCAGTGGAATCAGCATGTTTAAAAAAGGCTTTTAGTGTTGACTCTTTTATGGCATTGCAAAAATTCCTCTGTGCCATTTAGCTGTTCAAATTGTGCCAAAAGCCTAAGTAATTTCTTTTAACAACATACGATTCTGGCCCTGGCTTTATAATGAAGTGTTATATTTGGAATTGCTTTGTGATCCCAGTTTTTTTTGTTTTTTTTTGTCATCAGTCAAAAAATGATGATGCAAAGTGGAATCATTCAATCTCGGAGGCCAAGTATAATGAGAGCTGGAAGTCTGTGCTTCCCCCAACCCTTGACCCCACTCGTCAACAGCATCTAATCAGATATTCAATCATTCTGAAATGACTATTTCCTGCAGGAGGCGCACCCCTCTCCAGTTTTTATGATCGGATGAGCTCAACATTTACAGGCCAACTGTTGAATCAGTCGCATTCAAAGGTTGCATTTTTTTATAGCAAGGTCGGCTCTGGAAGAAATATTCGTGCTAATGATGTGAATTTTAACCTTTTCACTCAGAGGTTCATGGTTTCAAGCAACGTATTCCTCATCTCTAATGCAAACTGTTCCTCACTTAATTAATTAGACCCTTGACCAGTTATTATAAATACCTGTGTGGTAACCGACAAAGTATGTGCACAGGTTGCATCAAATAATAGATCTCCTGCTCCTGCAGTGACCTTTTCTCCCTGTCTCTCTGCAGAGGATTTGGCAGAACTGCAAGTATGAGACATGTTAAGTGGGAAACATGAAAACCTGCGCTACTTAAGCTTTTTAGATGTTGAGAAAACGTCAAGGCTTGTTTGCTCTCATGGACACAGGGGATGCTTTTATCTTCAGCTGTAACCAGAAACTGTTTCTTTCTGAACTTTGGAAATTGCAGTGTGGTGGGATGTAAGAACTATTTTGGTGTATTCAGTTACTCTTGAGGTAAATGTCTGTGCTTTGCACCCCCTGCTGTCTGCTTGGCTTTCACAAGTAAGTCTTTTTAAAGATGGCTAAATGTGGAGTGTCAGTATTACACGTTGATGGTTTTTAAGGGTCAGTTCACCGAAGTACAAAAGGATATTTGTTTTACCTTGGTCTTGCCACGCAGATAGTTTTGGTATTGTTTGCCTTTGAAACTTCTGCCTCCACCCCAATACAGCGGAGGTGAACAGAATTTCATCTGCGCTCCTCATAGCATTAAGAAATGACATTTTAAAAAAACTCAACAGCAGCATGTCTTTCCAAAATCAATTGGTTTTGGTAACTCTGGATAATCCACACACTCCTAACCAGTTGTCATACGGCCAATTTTTCTGATTAAAAGGAGTTCCAGTGAGATCTGTGAATTTTTTAATTTTTTTTACTGGAAAGACAAATTGCTATTAAACTTGTCATGTTTTTTTCCCCATGTTTTGCAACAAAAATGAAAATCCATCCTCCATTTATATTGGGGTTACCGCAGAAATTTCAGAAATCTCAAAACCTCTGCACATAAAAACGAAACCATCTGCATGGCTAAATATTATGAGAGTATAGTGGAAAACGTGTCTTTTTGCTTTGAATTTCAAATTCTATGAGTGAGAAAGGAGACTTAGATTATGTATGTATTATAACATAAGCTCAGACATCTAAATTATCCCACCTGTCATTCCTGCACATATCATAGAAGCTCTGGGAATTTTGCAATAGGATTAATTTATCACTGCCGAGTTTGAGATCCAGTCCCAATCTCTTGGACAAATATCTTCCCTCACTTAAGGTCTCATAATCGACAGCGCTCAGGAACCACTTGACGCGTGAATCATTCATACCTCCCCATAAATAATAAAAATCTGGCAGCCCGTTAGCAGCACCTGCAACTTGAAACAGTGGTTCGTGAAACACAATCTTTTACCTTGTAAACTAATGTGTTTCACCTGCCTCGGCCGGGGCATCTGAGTCCGCCGCAGACAGGTAGAGGGAACTGAACCTCTCTTCCTGCTTCTCTCCGTCTCCCGCCTCCTGACCTTGCTTCCACTTCTTCCAAACAATTTTTCTCCAAAGCTCTTTGATATACTTCCTTGTCCCATGGGAACCTGGCTAATGCAAACTGGAAGCATGAGGCGTAATTATTTCTCAAAACCGCACTTCTACCCTAATTAGTTCACTCCTCAGAAGTGGGCCTTGCATTATTTACACATCAAGGGGACACACACAGGGCGGGAAATAAATATTCATTGTTTGTTGACTTTGCCCCGTTCCCTCGGCTCGGGCGCAAGTTGAGTCGAGAGCCGCTGTCATTGTGGCTTGTTTATGCGACTTCTGCATCGCTGGTGCCCAGCACATAATCTGTCTTGTTCTTTTGTAATGATCTCTACTCATGCAGACACGCAGACACCAAATCCGAGTCGGTTTAATAAGTGGACAACATCCTCATCCCGGCACAAGCAGATCAGATGAATGAGTGCTCAGTGATGAGATGTGTTGCAATTGTGACCTTGAGCTGACTTGGCCTTCTGCTGTCGGTGTCATAGCACAGCGAGAAGCATGTTTTATTCAGCCAGACTCTTGACACCGTTTCAACCATGTCTCCCTCAAGATTTCTGCTCTGGGTCATCTTTAATGAACAAGTTTTTAACAAAAAGAAGTCTGTGGCAGCTGTTACGAGGAGCTTCCTGCTACTGTTAGGTGCAAAGCAGATTTGTGGGACATATGTGAAGTCTGTTTTTCCTGTCAATAGTCGGGTATGAATAGGCGGCTGTGTCTGACCCCCCACCTTGGTGGTCGCACGGCCTTGAGGCCCATTGTCTGCTCTGTAAATGCGTGCTGAGAAACTCTTGTTGCCTCAAAAAGCTACACCCATTGTTGACTTTTGACGGCTGTTCTTTTCCCATTTCCTATTTCATCTCACTAATGCGTATAGCTTCAACTCTGTGTGTGTGTGTGTGTGTTTCAGGGGGTTGTGAAAGAGAGGTGGGGGCATCTTGTGATGCCTGGAACAAGAATTACCATAATCACTGTCAACATTAATGGAGATCCTATCGCTGGAGAATTTAAACACGGCTTTTCCATATTTATAGAGGCAATAAACAGAGAATGTGCAGCAAAATGTCTGTTATGATTCAAAAGCAAACGGTGTTTACTGGCTTTGAAATGCATATTTAGGTTAGTGGATGAGGTGGAGGGGTTTGCAGTTTAAGTTGTGGGATATGAGTGGAAATGTAATATTGCCACACTAGACAGAGAACATCTAAAACCATAAATGTCTCACTCTCACTGTCTCCACGGTTTCCACTTTCCCTCTGACGTAGCTGAGCTTGTGTAACTGCTTCTCTGTCCTGCTATAGGTGAGTTGAGTTAGGTTGGTTTGTTTCCGTCTGAAGCTGAATTATATGTTGACGTACAAACTATTGCTCTTATATTTCTTATGTTTTTTTTTAATTCTAGTGCTCTTTGTAGTTAGTTGGTAGTTATTTGTGTCATGTCAAACATTTGTGATCCACTGATGTTTGGTGATAAGTCACATGGTTCCACTTCATCCCACAGGTGTTAAACAGGGTTGGGGTCAGGCGTCTATGTGCAAGTTCCTACACACCAAAGCTGGGCACCAACGCGTTCTCATCCCAGCTCGTCACATACCAACGTTTTGTCATACGCCCTTCGCTTTTTATCCAGACACGGAAGGTATCCTTTGGCATCACTGGCAAATGCACTAGGCCTTCCTTTTAGCGTCTCTAGTCAACAAACAAGTCTACGTTACTTTGGTTAAGTTTAGGCACAAAACAACGCCGGCGTTCGGGTAAAGTTTAGGCACAAAATTCAGAGAAATTACTGGTGACACTTGGTTTCAAACGGGATGCCAACTCCGGTCTCCTGGATGAAATTCCAACCCCGACCTCCACTCCTCTTGGCACCTTCTGACCTTGGAAAGTATGTTGTGTAACATCATCTGTTCAAGTCGTCTGATAACGACACAGACTGCTTTACATTACTGGTATATTAAACCCTTGTGCGTCTTTGCCTGACATCAAAGGGTGGCTTGTTTGTCTGGATGTGATGCGAAGGGCTGTGACAAAACGTTGATATCTGACCAGCTGGGCATGAGAACGGGCTGGGAAGTCATGTCTTTATGGACCTGACTTGATGTCATGTCAGGGCTTTTCCTAAAAGTTGCAAGCACACTATTGTCTAAAATAACGTATGCTATAGAATTAAAATTCATTCATTCAGCCCATTCAAAACCATGAAAACCAAAAGCAAAGAAGTGCATGTGGAAAGGGCTGTCCACATACTTTTAGCCAAGCAATGTAATTGCAAGTTAGCATGGTGTTGAGGGTTCTCCAAGTGCGGTAGAAGAACCGTTGAGGTTCGTTAAGTGGGCTGCAGTGGTCTTTTGTAAGATGAGGAAAAGTTAGGCCTAAATGTCGCTTTGATTTACTTGAAATCACATAAAAATTGAGCTAATCATAGGTTTCACTACGCTGCTATATCTGTTTTAAATTTAGATTATCAGAGTCTCACTACGGGTACAAAGTTTATCCACATGGGGGGTCTGTGGTCTACAGTAATGTGTGTTTATTTTGGTTTTCTAAGACATGAAGTAAAAATCCCTTAGCTAGAGTTAGTTTGCTCTCCTGTTACACTCACTGTAAGTCTCTTGGGAAGTCAATTTGTATATTATACACTTTCCATGAGCTCCACTGACACTGGGGTATGTGAGGTCTACCATGGACCCACAATGCAGATCTCTAGACATGTTTATGGCAGTTGAACATGTGGGTAGCCTATTGTATCTGGAGTGGTAGCCTACTAATACCCCTCTTGTTGCCACCGCTACTACAGTACTGACAATATCACAACAAACAACTGTTCTTGCTGTGTTGCTGTGGTCTTGCTGGACGCCCACTGCTGCTATTATTACTGTTATTACATAGTTATTACTATTATCATTATTATTATTATTATTATTAATAATAATAATAATAATAATAATAATATGATTAATATATCTTACTATATTTAAAAATGATAGCTCCTACAGCTACTACTATTTTTAACTAGTAATATTTCTATAGCTTTTACTATTATAGTTGCTTTGCATCTGTGTTTGTGCCTGTCTCCCC
>JBBPCS010031654.1:0-22358 GCA_037974645.1 Hollardia meadi
GAATTAAAGCTGAAAGTCTACACTTCAACCACATCCTGATTGTTTCATTTCAAATCCATTGTGACGGTGTACAGAGGTAAAATTACAACCTAACTGTAGATGTCTTCAGGTTGGGACTTTAAACAAATGTGAAATTTGGGGCTGATAGGATAAGGTATGCTGAAGTTACAAAAACTTCCTGTTTCATGGTCAATGATGCGTCATTGTGGCAATGGGGGTGGATGAAAACTCACAAATTTCACAATAAAGAATCATCACAGTTTTAAGGCTTCTCTGACCACATTTGAAATGGATCTGGTCAGTAGGAGGTAGGAGGATTACTTTAAAGTGTAAAACATTTTATTTCCTGTTCCCAGAAGGGGAATTCAATATAACGGAATAAATGCATGTAGATGTTTTTATGTAAAATGTGGGACAGATTTGACCATGCACACTTGATTTGATACAACTTGCTGTTTCATGAGGAGAACTGGGACTTGAGACATCTTTACTGCAAATATCAAATTCAAAGCACACTGTAACATACTGAGACTCTTTGAGCTTTTTGACATTTAGACATGGTCTATTATGTTTGTACATGCAGGATTTACTGTTTTATTTGCCATCTCATGATAACAACATATTGGTGTATATGTGACAGGTTATCTAATCCAGACATGATGATTTGTCATTTTTTATCACAAATAGGTGAATGTTCACTTCTTAACCTGAGGAAGACCGTCTGCGGTTAAAACAATTATATAAATGTAAAAGAAAAGTCCTTAAGGAAAAGACAGTAGTGTGTTATTCAAGGCATAGGTGTTGGTAATAAGCCGGTTAGCTGAGAGGAGGGTGGGTGTGAGGGAGAAGCCAGACTTAGGCAACATGCCACAAAACTTTATTTAAAAACAAAACAAAAAAACATTCAGTTTATTGTTCGTGATAAAAATCAGAAAATGATTACACATCATTCTGATGGTTTAAAGTATATTGTCTAACACTTTGGTGGGATATGTTAAAAAATTAGATCTGACAATTTGATTTCATGTCGGAATATATTCCCTCAAAACTAAAATTTCAAGAATAATAGAAAACAGTTGTTTCATTATTTTGCTTTGAGTGTTTTCACCATAAATCAGTATACTATTATGCCTGGCTTGACAATCTTATAAGCATAAATATACACTGCCATCTCGTGGACAAATTGTGTAACTACACCACTGCTTGTCTAAAGTTTATTCTGAACGTTTTAAATGGAGGAATTTACAAGGATATTGTGTCTGGCTTGATATTAATGAAGTGCAGTTTTAGTTACCAACTGTGACCACGAGAGGTCCATGTATACTCTTAAATAAAATAAAAGACCACTACGTTAAAAATTTCATTTATTTATGACTTGATTGATACTCTTTCATGCATGAATTATGACAGCCAGTCAGGATGATTTTTTTCCTCAGTGTTTTTATTGCTCTTCAGGCATGAAAAGAAAAAAACTAAACTTTTTTTTTTTTTTTTTTAAACATGCATTTTTCATGCAGTTTTTCTGTCCACTCGGGTGGATGACATGCGTTTGAGTTTTTAACTAAAGAAACATGCATTGGACAAAACAATTGAAAAATATGTGACAACTATGAAACAATATAATTCTGTTGAACTAATGTGTTCATTTATTTTAACATATTCTAATATTTTTAAATGCAGCACAAAAACGTTGAACCTCGCTCGTAACTCCTCAGCCTCTCCACTCTCTCCTTCTACTCCTTAGAGTTAGTCTTCTCTTCCTCCCTCCCCCATCCCCCATTCAGCTCCTCTCTTGACTTCTCATCCCCTCCTTACTGCCCCCTGTTGAACTGTCACTTTTACTGGCATGTGCATCAGTTCACCAAGTCTATCTTCTATGAAAATAAACAAAGCACCAGCAGCACAAAGCCACAAGACACTGCATGCAGATGTACCTCCTCACCTTTCCTCCCACCTCCTCACCTTTCCTGCCACCTCCTGTCCTCCCTTACAAACAATTGGCAACAATAGAAAAGTTAAATTCATCTATATTTGAGACAAACAGATGAATTATTGATCAGTAATTAATTGTGAATTTAACAATAAAATATTTGATATTTACCTTTTTTACATGAGAGGGTTTAAACTTCATGTGACCCTCCCACCTCCACTCCTCTCCTCCCACCGCCTCTCCTCTCCTTTTACCTCTGCTCCTCTCACCTCCTCTGCTTCTCCCTTAAAAACAATTGGCAACAATAGAAAGGTTAAAAAAAAACTTCACATACCTGAGACGAACAGATTACAGATACAATTATTGATTAGCAATTTATTGTGAATTTAACAATAAAAATATGAGGTTTTAAACATGTTGCCCTCCAGCGTCCTCTCTTCTCCTTCCACCTCTACTCTTGCAACTCCTCTCCTCCCAGCTCCTCTCCTTCTCCCTTAAAAAACAATTGTCATCAATAAAAAAGTTATAAACTTCACATACTTGAGACAAACAGATGAATTATTGATCAGTGATTAATTGTGAAATTAATTGATATTTACCTTTTTTACATGAGAGGGTTTCAACTTCGTGTTGCCCTCCCACCTCCTCTCCTCTCCTCCCACTTTGCTAGTCTGCTCTCCTCTCCTGACTGTCCTCTCTAAACAACAAATGGCAATGATGAAAAACTGATCATAGGACTTATAATGGACTATAATAACATCAAATCAATATACAGTATATTTATGAGAGTAATGAGAGCTCTGACGTTGCATGCTGCTTCCTTCTCCCTTTGTCTCGTCTGAGCTCCTTCATTTTCTTCAAGACAAATGGAAAATATAATGAATAACAGTTAATCACTTCAGCAATGAAGTTGAACTTTTTTATCTAAATAGGAATTCTGATAGTAACATCAAATAACTATATATTTACCATTTGAAATTAGAAGGTTCACACTGTATGCTGTCTTCTCCTCTTGTCATGGTTTTTTTTCTCTCCGAAAGACAAATGGCAAATAAGGAGAATAACAGTCAATTACTTAAGCAATGAGGAACACAGAAGAACAACTGATCAATATAGGACTTCTAACAATAACATCTAACGAATATATATTTACCTTGCTAAATGAGATGCTTTCATCTCAGCTCCTCAATTCTCTAAAAGACAAATGACAGATTTCAGCAACGAGGAACACAGAAGAACTGTTTATCAATAGGAATTGACATGAAAAGCAGGTTAACCTTTTTTAAATTAGAGACTTGACTGGTCGTCTCTCTCGGGAGCTGAGTTCCCCGTGGCTTCGTTTCATCATGTCAGACATGCTGGCAGCTCCAAGAAATAAAGGTGCAAGATGCACCAGTGCAAAACGCACAAAAAAAAAAAATGGACCTATGTGCTGCATCCATGATGAATAAACTATATACATATGTACAATATTTACTCCTCAGTCAACCATATGTTTCATATGGTACAGTATGTCAACATGGGCCCCGGTGCAAGACACTACCAGGGCCCAGGGGCCTCACCAGCCCTGCCAGACGCACAGGCTGGCCCCAAGGAGTAAAATCTAGAACTGCAGCCACACTACCAGCATGAGAGTAAAAAGTCTGTCACGCTCTCAGCCGTTTCTTTGGGGGAGACAGACTGCTTCTGCTGGTGTGCTTCCTCTTCTTCCTCTTTCTCTGAGGGTTTGCACACTGTGCAGACTCTTCAGTAAAGCAACAGAGGGCCGACATGAGAACTTGTCCGTCTGCTCTGTAGTCGCTCACCCTCCAGCGGTTTGTCAGCTCAGTGCTGTCAGAGCGGAACACAGGAGAGATGACTCTGGTCACAGTCCTGCCGTCAACCTCCATGTGTCGGACACAGTTTCTGCGGTCCGCCTTCAGGGCTCCCAGCTCTGTCCTCTCAGGAAGGACTGGAGTCAGTATAGTTGGAGGAGAAGAGCTGGACCCTGCAGTGGGCATCATCATACCCGATGGTCCGTCAATTAGGGGAGACAGTGTGGTGTTCTCCCTCTGCTCCACGTCGACGAAGGGTGTGACCAACTGGAGTGAGAGGAAGGATCCCTTGAATTGAATGAGAGGGAAGTCCTTGGAGCCTGTGATGAGGTTGTGATACAGGCTCATGACGGAGTCCCTCATGGAGTCCATGTTGGTGCTGCTCAGAGGACGGTTCCTCAGGTTGGTTATTATTAGCTGGAGGACTGGTCCTGGCCGAGGCAGAGCATCTGAATGGAAAGTCAAAAGAAGGAAAACATTAGTCACATGAGTCAGGATGACATGATGGATGGACTCATCAAAGCCCAGATGAACAAGTAAAAATAGCTGTAAATGACACTCATATCATTTCACACAGAACAACAGAAAAACTCACAGCAGGGCTTATTGTGAAAAACCTTATTTAAGATGATTCATGTTTTTCAAGCCCAGCATGAATATTGTGAACACTCCAATCCAGCTGCTGTTTATTAATATTTAACATTCTAAAAGTTAAAAGTTCTGCTGTTAGATTTTGACAATTGGTACAAGTGACTTATGAATGGAATAGAATTAAAATATCCTTCAGATTGACTGTCTGTCTCTTTTACAATAACATATATCAATAACGTTTTCTGCGACATTTCACAAGATGAAAGATATTCTTTCATTAATAGGATGCAGTCATGATTCAGAGTTAGTTCACCAAAACCTAAGTAGTTTATGACTAATTAAAAACACTTTTTTGGCACATTTAAAAACACACGTTGACTTGTATTTTGTGAAGGGAATGAAGAGTAATTAACATCTCAGCTCCTTGTTTCAAGCAGGTTATAACTCAGCATATGTCAAACTGTGATAAATTTGAATACAAACTTTATTTTTTCATATCTTTCTCTGATATATGGGCACAATACGGTAATAACAGGCGAAGGGAAGTGAGGGACTAAAAGTGATCATGTGGTGATATGTCTTGCATTAGCATTCAAAGCTAATGTCCCTAAACTGTGACGTTAATGAAGCTATAACGTTAGTCTGTTTGAGCCATGCATATCTTAGTTTGCCATAAAAGATAGTCAAAGTACGAGTTTCTGAAGTTACCAACACCAGATTCAAGTTCATTCAAAATTCTGCTGCCATATTCCAGTTTCAATTTATTCTAAATATCTGACGTTATGCTCAATAATAAACCCCAAACCTCGCACAAAGGATGTTAGCTCAATTCAGGTCAACGATGACAACATGCTAACATGCTATCCACATACATACATACAACAGGACGGACGTCAGACGTTCCAATATCTGACGTCACCATGGCGCGTGCAACATACACAATTTTTAGCATTAAATTATTTTTTTTAAATGTCCCGGTCGCCATCTTTGTCCTATACTTTCAATGTTATACTTCACCCCCTCAAAAAACAAGTTTTTCTTAATCACTGTGTAATCTCAGTAAAATCCATCATCTATAATAATTTAACATTAAATTAACAAGTTTAAAGCAGGTGTAATATTTCAATGGTGTTCTGTGGAAATATTTTCAACCAACACAATGCAAGAACTCATATTTCTATATATAAATACTGTAATTTCATTTATTATTCAAAATATTTAATATTATTAAACATGTTTCAATCAGCAGTAGTCTAATGGTTTTGTTTGTTTGTTTGTTTTTACCATAGCGGTAATCCAGCAGGCGTGAGATGCCTATGGTGAGCAGATATTTCTCTCCATTTTTCCTCTCTGTAACAGCCGCTGTTTTACTTCCAGATGTTCAACACAGATGTTTTCTTCAATGACTGATTCACTTTTCGGCAAAGTAGCACTTTTTCCGCAGTTGAAGAGTTTTTCTCAACAGCTCAGCTCCTGTCAGCTCTCAGGTGCAGTGAATTGTTGTCTCTGCTTTGACAGGAGCACGTCGTCATTACCATGATAACGTCGCATTATTATTATTATTATTATTATTATTATTATTACTGTTGTTATAATAATAATAATAATAATAATAATAATAATAATGTTAATATTATTCTTATTTTTAGGCCTTTTCAACACTAAAAACCTTAAACGTAAAATCACGTAATAAAATAATAATAATAATAAAGATTTCGTAAGATCTTGAATCCTTATTATAGTCTTGGTGAAGCCTTTGGGTGAAGTCATTATAGCCAATTGATTGGTTGATCAACAGAAAAAAAAATTTTCTGATAATCAATGGATTGTTTGAGTCAGGTTTCAAGGAACGATGACAAGAATTTCCTGGTTGCCGCTTCAAACGTGAGAATTTGCTGTTTTCATTTGTAGCCTATGGAAACTGAATAATTTTGATTATTTGAGGTCAAATGGCTATGGACGTTTTTTTTTTTTTTACATTTCATAGATTAGGCCTATCTGTTATTTCCATTCCTTTTAACGATTATATTACTTTTATTATTGAAGTGTTATAAACACTCACTGTTACGCACATAATCCTGCTGATAGTTTAGGGCAGGAATACAACTATTTCACCTAAAATGGATTTGCAGCCAACTTTTATTGTGATATGTCTAAATCTGCACTAAACATAAAAACATGTGTGATCTGACAGACGGAATTTTGTACATCATAATGTTTGATATTTTTAATGGGATTTGCTAACAAACATAGAATAAGCTATAGAAAAATAAAGAATAGCGCCAGAAATTTTAATTTAATTTAATTTTTTTTTATGAAATAATGACCTGAAAAGATTTGAAAAAAAGGGGGGGGTGTCAAGGGAGGAGGGAGAAGCCAGACTTAGGCAACATGCCACAAAACTTTATTTATAACAAAAACAAAAAAAAACACATTAATTTTACTGTTTGTGATAAATGTCAGAAAAGAATTACACATCATTCTGATGGTTTAAAGTATATTGTCTAACATTTTGGTGGGATATGTTAAAAAATTAGATCTGACAATTTGATTTCATGTCGGAATATATTCCCTCAAAACTAAATCTATAAGCATCCAGTTTTTGATTTGATGAAGGAACTCATATGCTTAAATGTATTTCAATTAAATCAATGCTCTTCTAATGGCCCATTAAAGTAAAATTCAAATTATCCACTAAAACTAGTTTTCATTCAAAAGTAAAAGTAATTTCTGAAACAACATTAGTGACCTATGTAGTGTTTATTTATTTTCTAGTAAAATTTCAAGAATAATAGAAAACAGTTGTTTCATTATTTTGCTTTGAGTGTTTTCACCATAAATCAGTATACTATTATGCCTGGCTTGACAATCTTATAAGCATAAATATACACTGCCATCTCGTGGACAAATTGTGTAACTACACCACTGCTTGTCTAAAGTTTATTCTGAACGTTTTAAATGGAGGAATTTACAAGGATATTGTGTCTGGCTTGATATTAATGAAGTGCAGTTTTAGTTACCAACTGTGACCACGAGAGGTCCATGTATACTCTTAAATAAAATAAAAGACCACTACGTTAAAAATTTCATTTATTTATGACTTGATTGATACTCTTTCATGCATGAATTATGACAGCCAGTCAGGATGATTTTTTTCCTCAGTGTTTTTATTGCTCTTCAGGCATGAAAAGAAAAAAACTAAACTTTTTTTTTTTTTTTTTTAAACATGCATTTTTCATGCAGTTTTTCTGTCCACTCGGGTGGATGACATGCGTTTGAGTTTTTAACTAAAGAAACATGCATTGGACAAAACAATTGAAAAATATGTGACAACTATGAAACAATATAATTCTGTTGAACTAATGTGTTCATTTATTTTAACATATTCTAATATTTTTAAATGCAGCACAAAAACGTTGAACCTCGCTCGTAACTCCTCAGCCTCTCCACTCTCTCCTTCTACTCCTTAGAGTTAGTCTTCTCTTCCTCCCTCCCCCATCCCCCATTCAGCTCCTCTCTTGACTTCTCATCCCCTCCTTACTGCCCCCTGTTGAACTGTCACTTTTACTGGCATGTGCATCAGTTCACCAAGTCTATCTTCTATGAAAATAAACAAAGCACCAGCAGCACAAAGCCACGAGACACTGCATGCAGTACCTCCTCTCCTCTCCTCCCACCTCCTCACCTCTCCTCTCATCTCCTCTCCTTTCACATCCACTTCTCCCACCTCCTCTCCATCTACCTTAAAAACAATCTGGACAATAGAAAAGTTTAAAACTTCACATATTTGAGACAAACAGATGAATTATTGATCAGTAATTAATTGTGAAACTAGAAAATTACACTCAGTAGAGCACATACCTCTGCCAAGGCCCAACAGCCCTCTTATTTAAGCCTTAGCACCAACTCGTGTTAGTACCGTACTGAATCCCTGTTAACTTAGCTACACATTGGAGGTAGTTGCAAGTTTCTAGCCCAATTTGTTATCTTGAACAAGGAACAAGGCAGTGGTCGTGTTCCTTAAAGACGAGCCTCTTGTTCTTCGTCTGATTAGAGCAGAGTTTTTATTGGGCACATTTTTATGCAGGTGTCCCCGCTGTCAGTTCCTTCAATGCGGATCACCGTATGTCGCCATTTATTCCTCACGAGGTGTTAGAAATTAGCTCCATAGGTTTGGTAAAATGGCAAGTGGATTTAAAGCGGTGAGTTTGGGGCGTAAGGACCCCAAACTGAAGCATGTATAGGCTTACATTCACATGAAATCAGAACCAAGCCATTATATCCTATATATCCTATCCTATATATTCAAGTTTAATTATGTCTAAGCCAGAGTCAAGTCACATTTTCTAACTGAAAAAAGGCCTAAACCAGCATTAACTGATTTCAGCCGTTTACATGAAATCAGAACTAAACCACGGTGGCAGAGAGCTCAACGCACTGCAACTTAAGAAAACACATACAAACAGACAAAACGCTAGCAAATTAAGAAAACAACTTCATCAATTTCACAACACGTTGAAACAAACAGTCACAACACAACCAGATAGATAAAAGAAATGCAAGTAGCACAGGTGACAATGGATATGGATGTTTCTAGGGGACACTAAAAAGTGATGGACACGCTTGTTTTGCTACCATTTGTTACTCTCAAAGTTTTGAAGTCTGCAACTCGTCAGTGGTGCTGGAAAATTAGCTAAATTCTAAGTTTGGTTTCGGTGTATTTTTCCTGGTATTATTTGAATTGGCAGGCTAATCAGCAAAATGCAAAGGCTAGGTTAGCAACAGATATCTGCCACCGGCTAATATCTGACTCATGCCATAACAAATATTAAAACAAAGACAAAAAAACTTACATTTTAGTTTAGTTTATTGTCCTTTCGGAAATTCTCTTTGTGTCTGCAGCAACTGTCAGACAACCACAACCAAACAAAAGACATTACAATCAAAAACAGACATCAACAACAAAGTGCTCCACAACAACATCACCAACAATAAAGAGTTAAATATACTACAAATCTCATGTCACAAGGATTTGTTTAACAGAGTTATACTGGAAGGTATAAAGGATCTCTGGGCTCCAGACATATTCACTGTAGAGAGGGTGACACACGCTTTGTGAGACCCCACTCGGGTCTCACAAAGCAGTGTCATACAGTATCATACTGTGTCAACTGTTGTTGACCTGCAATCTTGCTAGACATGTTAACAATCTTATTGAGTTTATTCTTGTAAACTACAGACAGTGAAGGCAATAAAGCAGAAAGTTAAAATACTCTCCACAAATGATCGATAATAGAGAACAACTACAGGTCGGTCCACTTTAAACCGTTGAAGCTTCCGCATGAAATATAATCTTTGTAATCCTTTCCTGTAGATAACACCTGTATTTGTATCCCATGACAGTTTATCATCAATCACTGTCCCAAGATATTTATATTCATTTACAACTTCAATAGAGTCACCATTAATAAATACTTGTTGTTGTCAAAAAAAAAAAAAATGTCAAAAATAATTTCCTTCGTTTTCCTGGTATTTAGCTGAAGAAAACTTGCTTGACACCAATTATCAAACTTATCCACACATTCACGATACTCTTTTTCATACTCAGCGATCAAACCAACAATCACTGTATCATCAGCAAATTTAACAGTGAAAACATTAGATGAGTTAGCCCTGCATTCATTTGTGTAAAGAGTAAATAAAACTGGAGAGATAACACTCCCCTGTGGGGCCCCAGTGTTGGTGGAAATAGGGGAGGACACTGCAGTATTTACTCTGACGCACTGTGATCTAGCAGGCAAAAAGGACTCCGCCCATCTAATGAGTCTGCTATTCACCTCTAACCTTTTCATTAAAATATGTGGTCTTATGGTATTGAATGCAGATGAAAAATCCATAAACATAGCATGGACATACAGTTTTTGGTTGATCAAGATGACAGTAAATCCTATGCAATACATACAAAAGAGCATCTCCTGTGCTCCTCCCTTTTGTATATGCAAACTGAAGTGGGTCAAGTTTGTTTTAGACCTCCCTAAGAACCCGATCTAACACTGTTCTCTCAAGACTCTTCATCACAATGGATGTTAACGCTACTGGACGATAATCATTTAAGGCCTGTGGTTTTGATGTTTTTGGGACCGGCACTATGAGTGAAGATTTCCAGGCTCTGGGAACATAATGTGTTTCAAGTGAGATTTGAAACAAGTGGCTGTAAACAAGACTAAGCTCTGCTCTACATTCCTTCAGTACTGTACCAGTTATTTTTATCAGGACCAGCTGCCTTTCTTATATTGATCTTTTTAAAAGTTTGACACTCTGCTGTTATAATAACTTCCTGGCCTAGACCGAGTTGTTGCCTAATCAAATTCCACTCAATATTGCAATCTGATTTATCAAATCTGCCATAGAATAGAACGGTCCGTTCAAACCTTTTAGTAAGACACGGGTGTCCTGCGTGATCACTTCTTAGTGTTCCCTAGAAACATCCATATCTGTTGTCATCTGTGCTACTTGCATTTCTTTTCTCTATTTGGTTGTGTTGTGAGGCTTTGCAGTTCATGTGTTGTCAAATTGATGAAGATGTTTTCTTAATTTGCTAGCCTTTTTTGCTATTTGGATGTGTTTTCTTAAGTGTGTTGAGCTCACTCTGCCACCGTACTAAACCATTATATCATTCAACTTTAAGTGTGTCTAAGTCAGAAACACATCAAAATCACAATCATCAAATATCACTAAGAAACCAGAACATAAAGAAAGAACTAATTACAAAGAGCTTCAGCACTAAAGGAAACCCTGTTCAGCCTCCTTTCAACTTTTCCTCCCAGCCCCAGAGCTGTGCTCCCGCAGAGAAATATGTTGATGATAAAGGCAATGTTTGGTGGATGTCGTCTTCCCACACGCAGAGATGACATCTGTCCTTGTCATGTGTGATTGATGCCGGCCCCATAGGGCCTGGCGCCCTTGAGCTGGGATCCCAATTAAGAGCCCCTTCAGGCTAAGTGTAAACAAATTCATATTTATTCTTTTTAGACCCATTTTAGCCTGTTGTTGTTTACGTTTTATAGGCACTGATTATCTCACAGAGTATCCACAGTGGAACTTTTTTTAAAAATAAAATGGAAAGGATATGTCAAGCCTAAAGCGTAGGAAATCTATGTCCAAGTCACACTGTGTCTGAAAGGTAATATCAGGGGGTGTATTCAGGGCTGATTGTCCCTCTCTAGCTGTGCAGGATAGTTTATTAACCCACTTCTAAACATTTGGAACATTAAATTATTGGCTCTTACTTTTGGCCCCAGAAATGCAGTTGATAAAGTAGGTGTTCATGCTTTGGTGGCACATCACATGAGATGGTGCGACTTTGCTTGTGCTTGGAGTTTAATGAATTGATGCCTCTGGGAAAGGGAGACCCTACAGCCTAATATATGAGACTAATATCAAGTTTGACACTGCAGAGGAGGCTTGCAGATAGACTGTGGCCATGACCCATACCTACAGGCTTTCAACGGTGGAGTAACCATAAATCTGCTTTACTGTGCTACCATTCTCTGGTTTGCTCCTCTACCTGTGACTGATGGCTTTATGTTGCCATCTTCCGTCTCTCCCGCCCCTTTACTGTCAGGCTTTAGGCAGGGTACCTCATGCAAAGTACTATAGAAGGTTCTTGACTTTTCTCTGACCCCACATATTGATAGTTCATTTGATGGCCATGACTGCTAGACAGAGGTACAGATCATATATGCTTCCGTTGCTAACACGTTCGGTGTGCATAGCAAGTTTTCACATCAATCTAGCACATTCTTGCCATTTTTTGTTCCCTTTTCTAAATGATTCTCACTTTTCATGAATCAAGTCAAAATGTCTTCCAGAGCCATGTCTCTGTCTCTCCCTCTGCCATTTGTTAGCCTGTGTAGAGGTCTTCCAGTCAGCTCTAAAATGCCCCAGATACAGCAGCAAAGAGCTAAAACCATGACCAACAAGATAGATGGACCATAACATATACTGTACATACAGAACTGCACTTATGGCTGCTGCTGCTGCTCAAGAATGTGTGTTCATCTGCCAGCATTGTCCCATTCCCCCTCTCCAAGGCAAAGAGCCGTAGCCAGAGGTAGCCCCTCTGCACATCCAGAACCCGTCCAAAACCCCTCTGAGCGTCAGCAAGAACATCAACGCCACACAGCTGGACAGCTTCGTGGCTTTGTGTCAGGAGAGCTCCTGACTACTCCAGCAGAGTGAAACCAATACACCCAGAGGTGGTAATCGAGGTAACCTTGGGGACTCACTATCCTCCTCCTGCCCTCCCAGGTTGCAGGGATCAAAAGTCGCAAGAAAAGGAGACGGGAGCCGGCCAGTGAGAGGATTAAGAGCTTGCTGGAATCTCTGAAGAATAACAGTCAGCCACAGAAAAGCTTAAGGCTCTCAGGAGATCTCAGAAATCAGCTCCATCCTCTTACTATTATTTAACTCATTCATTGGTGGACACGTTGTGGTGTTATTATCTGATGCCTCACTTAGGAAGTAGGGAACAGCTTCTGCACTGAACTGTAGTTCCACACATGGACACTGGAGGGTGATACTGGAGCCTGTATGTGCATATGTGTGGGACCTAGAATAAGGGAGTGATTACTGTTTTTATGTAAGTCTTTCTGGATGCTCATGTAGGAGCAAGACTTAATTTCAGACGTTCTTTTGATTGAACATCTGTTGTCCATGGACTTTATAATTTCCACTGATAATCAACATTATGTGTTTACACCTCAAACAATATTTTTTGTATTAATGTTATAATACAGATGTCATAATCAAGAGTTTATTACAAACACTAGGTTTGGTTATTATGGCACCTCAAAACTGACAAAAGGCAGTAAGAGGGTATCAGATGCATCAAAAATAGAACTGAATACATCAATACTATTAGTTACATAACTCAAAGCAGTGCAGAGAGAAATATCTCTGACTCATTTTATTTTTCTAACTCTTGATGTGTAACATAGAATAATTAGAAGACTTTGTGGCAACTTATACCTACACCAGAGCAAGGGAAATTAATCATCCACATGACATATTACTGTAGCATTGCTGTATAAACTCTTGTAACATTAGCTAAGGCATTTTTGGCGGCAAGCTAATGGTAACAACCTTCTACCAACCCTCAGCCATTCACATACATTATACTTCTATCTCCATAACAGCATCTTCCACTTTGTGCTAACTGCTATTTCTTTGCTGCATTAACTATTTAAAACATTGTTTGGGTCATCCTTGTGTGATATAATTGTTTTTATTCAAGCCCACTAAAACTTATAATTGTCTAAGCTAAATCTAATTTTGGCATTGTTAGCTTGCTGGCTAAAATGCTTCAGCTATAACCTGCACAGGTTGGTATAGTTTCAGGTTTAAATTATTGGGTTAAATTAGCTTCAGTTAGGTACATTCACTAGGTGAAAAAGCTGGTTCTGTTTTCTGGTAAGCTAGCTAGCCACATAGTCATTCATTGCTCTAGTCTGATGCTTGTCTAAGCAGAAGGAAAATCTGAAGTGTTTCTTGGGGAAAATGATGTAGCCTATAGATAAATGATAAAATTTGGGCCAAGACCAAAAACATAGAAAAACAAGTAGTAGCCTAGTTAAAAATAGAGCTAGAGCGAGAGCTAGCAAGAGAGTTTTAATTTACCAATTTATTGGCGTTAAAGGAAAAATATAAGCTTTATATTTCTTTTTTTAAAATTGCATTTTAACTATTTAATAGTATTGTTAATGCATTTTGATTCATCTGATCACCTTTTACTGCTTTTTGTTGCTTTCAGGGCTCAATGATGGAAAAAAGAGTATCCTACAACACTCAAATAACATATTCTCAAATGTTACATCTGGATTAAAGGTTTTAGCAGCAAATGATCTAAAACAGTGACATAATGGTGCTTGTATGTGCTAAATTTATTTATAAGTAGACAGCCCATCAATTTGGTCACCCAGTTCATTGGAACTGAAGTCAGCCAGGGCTGTGGTGAGGTCTGTAGAATGAATTGACCTCTCTGAAAACCCACTGATTGATATGTCACTTTAACTCTACTGAAGATGGTAAGCACTTGAAATGCCAAAAGTCATTCACATTCATTTTTTTTTTTTTTTTTGGTTACATAACTTGAGTGTATGTATGTGTCTGTGAGATAGAGGAAAGAGTGAAGACCTTGGGGCGTATGTGTTAAGAGTGCATCTACAGGTTCACATCCTATGAGTGTGCCTGCTTGTGTTTTTGTATACGTGTGTCTCAGGCCCATGGGACAGTGTTTGAGGTGCGGGGAGTGTGCAGCCCACAGCTGCTTTTCCGTTCATTGCCGTGGGAGGTCAGGAGGGTGAGAGGATAGGCTTTTAACTACTTCTCCCTTGCCTCCTACCCCACGTCCACCCTTTGCCACGGGGGCACGTTGCGGATGGGAGGAAAGGATTGAGGCAGAAAGGAGCCCATCACTGCCTCACACCTCCCTGTTTTTGAACTTCACTCTCTGTTCCTGCCTCCTCTCTTCTAGCTCTCTTTCAAATTCAATGTGCCTCTCTCTTTCTATCTCAGTCATCTCTTTCCTGTCAGAGTGGCAGCATTCTTTGAGGTTTGTTTATTTCCATAAATGAGCTTCTGACTTGTGGATCTGCTCTGGTGGAGCAACAGAGTAGTTGTGAAACACGATGGTTAGAGAAGCATGGGGTGGGGAAATCAGCACCTCAGGAGAATTCAATGAAATGGGACTGCTGGGTGTTGTGGGGTTCATTTGAAGGAGCTTGATGTCAGCGCTATGGTTCTTCTGATTTGTATTTGGTGGTTTAGAATGTGCTGTGCTGTTTCTTTTTACTTATACACCCCTCGTTGATGGCACTCTCCATTTATTGAACAGTTTACGAGGTAATTACAGGGATAGATAGAAACTGTGGCCACATGCCCAAAGGTTCCCAAAGCCAATGTCAAGGTTAATCATATTTTTTTCTAGCTCATGCCAACAATTACAGTGTCAAGGTTTTATGTGACCATGTTCAAGTGAAGTCTGCAAAGGGACCAAGGTTGTGTTTGGTTAACCTGTTCAAAAGTCACCTTTCTCTGGGGTGTTTGCAGGCAGCACACCGTGGGCACTGATTTATTAGGAAAACTGACGAAAACTCCAAGATGGATTGGCCCTCTCTCAGGAAGTCCAGAGGTTCAGCAGGGCGATGGCCAGAGTTTATGTTGTTGCCTTTTTCTTGGCTCCTAATGCGCCTTCAGAGCCTGAAAGAATGTAAAAAGGTGGCCTGAGGGTTTGACAAACATGGGAGGGATTTGAGGAAACACGTTGAGGGAGGAAAAGAAGGAAAAACAATAAGAAATGAAAAAGATCTTGGCATGCATTTGAGGCTGATTGCCCCCTGAAAGTTGCTGAAGTCTTGAGCAGCTTTTTTTTCAACAGAGTGCTGTTAGTGTTCGAGGAAAAGGGTTTAGCTCCTGGAGAACACAGTGTTTGATGTGGAGGCCTTATCAGTTGGAGCACTTTCAGAAGATATTTTATCAAGCCATCTCATCACCACGCCACTCCTTCCACTTACCTCCACCGACTCCACAAAGACCTGATAGCAGTGTGGAGTAACGTAATCTCAAAACATTTCCCCCTGCAGTTCCATGTATTGTCCCTGCAACATTGTGCAAGGCCATTACGCTAGTTTCCATGGCTGAGGGACGGGCGTCCTGGGGGACCCAACCTCCCCCTTATTCCCAGGTTTCCCACTCATCAACACCACAGTTGGCTTTGCATAGGATGTGGTGAGAAAGAGCAGGGAGCACTGGAATGCACATGCTGCAAAGCAAGGCCATTGACATTATCACAGCATGTATCTCTGGCTGCACAGTTTCTACTGTGTAACTGCAGAGGTGTGTCCTGGCCAAAAAATGTGGTTATTGACAGCTACATTCAAGTGACCCCAGTCAAAATGCAGCAGCCTGTACTACATGTCTCCATGTCCCTCTCCAATGAAAACATGAGGTTAACTATTGGCGACCAACTTGTTGATTTAAGCTATGTGTTTACGCTGTATGGGAATACCTGAGAATAACTGTACCCACCAACAGTACCATTGTTTTAGTGAAGGGCGCATGGATGCCTAATTGGAGTCTGGCACAAACTTAATAGCAACCAAAGCCTGACCAACCAAAGAGTGTCAGCGACCTCAGTGGTTTGCACATTCTTTCTCTCACTGGACAGTAGAGAGGCTACTTCCCATTCAGCACCGGCCAGATAAGGCCCCTGTTGAGACAGTGACTACATGCTGTGACAGAAGATGAACTGTCAAATGGGTACACCACACACATGGCCATTGTATCACTGCAAGCAGGACATGGGTGGATATCCATGGAAACGCATCCCGCTCATCTACAGCACTCCACCAAACTCTCCTGGGTGCCTTTAGTCCATGACTGGAGAATGCACATATGTGATGCCACATACAGTATCAGAATCAGAATGCTTTTATTGTCATTGCATGTTAACATACAACGAAATTTGCTGTCTCTCTTAAAAAGGAAAAAAAGAAAACTGTACTCCATTCACTCTACTCATCCGTCCATTTACTCACATTCACACACATTAAAAGAAAACTGTGGGTTGGATGAGAAAAACAATATAAAAATATAATATAAAATATAATATAAAATAAAATAAATTAAGGTGCTTATGCAGTCATTGCACATTGGTGTATTATAGTTGCACTTGAGGTAGAATTGTTGTGGTGTTGTGGTATATGCATGTGACACAAGTCCCCAGAGCTCAGGCTGCTGCATGTGGACCATTACATGCTTTTGTTGTTTGCTTTGTTGTTTTGTCAAAGCTGCCACTGTGTCATGAAGAGGCCGAAACGTATTTGATGTACAGTATATACATTATAGGATTTGCCCTCCTAAACATCATGAGGCTAATGCTTTACTTTACAGGTCTGTAGTTACCTAATAATTCCAAGGAAGTGTCCTGGAAAGAACTGGTACATATTGGAAGTTTATGAACAGTTGTTAGTTTGCCGCCTATAACTGCTCAAATATACGTTCAGTTGTCTTATTTTTGCATTTTCATTTTCATGACCTGCTACTGACTAAAGACTCCGAATGCTAACATATACTGTAAGTAACAACTTTAAAATGTCATGATTAAATAGCTCTGTTTCAGTACAGCAACCTTTTTCAGGCTCTTCCTTGATGTTGTTATGTTTCTATTCATTAAATTCACCATAAGTGATGACTGAGAGTGGGAGCTGATATTGTTTGAGTTGTACTAAAATGACAAAATAGAAACAGTGTTCACTTTGCACACCTCCATGAACTGCAAGTGTAACCAGAGAATCATCACTCTTATCCTGAATGTTTGTATGTATACAGGTATGCAAAGGTCGATTTTCTTGATTATATAATACATTCCAATTTACATTGTTCTTTTAAGCAGTCCTACTAGGAATTTCTGGGAAACTATTTGGAGATTTTCAGGAAATTATGAATTTGTGTTACCTTAATTGGATTTGTTTAATGGTGAAATAAACATTTATTGTATTTTCAAATATCCTTCTCCTAACCAGTTAGCATGATGACTACATTAAAGTTTGGACAGTTTGCTACAAAGATGCGTGTGGGCATGAGCTAAAAGAAATCGCAGATTCTAAAAACAAGAAAAAGAAAGATTAATTACCTTTATCTCGAAATATCATTGCTTTAAGCTGCTGAAATGTTCACTGTATTCTTGTAAAATTGCTACTTTTTTAATTTACACTTTATATATTACATCCACAGTATTATAATTGGATGCCACACTACACTATATTGTATTTGCTCCTAATGAGCTGGCGTAGCAAGTCCGTAACACAATTTTATAATATTATTGCTATGTGACAGCAGCTCTTGTAAATTCTTAAAGAATTTTAACATCTTATTTTTTACACAAATAATAATTTTTGCAAAACATTGTATTAATAAGTGGTATGGGACCTTAAATGTACTATTGATAGCCCAATGTGTAGGATATGAACTGAGCATCAGGCTTGTGTCCTCTAAAGCAGGGTATAGAGGAGGTTATTCCAGGAACAGTAGGACTGGAAACAGGGTTGAGGGTACAGTGTTGGGACTGTAGAGATAAAAATGTTGGCCCTGTGCTGGGGGGTTGATCACTAACATCCCCCTCTCCCTCCTCATCCTCGTGAGCCAGATTTCTCCTCCCTTTTCTATAAGAGCTTAATCTACAGTCTGCACCACAGCCAGAGAGGGCCTTATCAGCTGTGTGAGAGCCTGCATGTCAGCTCCAGCCTTGGCTCCCTTCACATATGCACAGCCACAAGGCTAGTTCAAGTTCACACTGCAGCAGTGTTTTAGGGGGAGTAGACTCAGCACAAGGTATGATGGCTACAGAATCAAAAACAGTATCAGCTTTGATTGCTGCATAGTTTACAGCAGTGCTCTGTCAGTCTGTCCACCACTTTGGCACCGACTAAAATATCTCAATAACTATAAGATGGATAACCATTACATTTTGTCCAGACTTTCATGTCCCCCTCAGGATTAATTCTAATCACTTTTTTTTATCCATGACATTTCCTCTAGTGCCATAATCAGGTAAAAATTTCACTTTGTCCAACATTATATATTATTATTATATTCAAACCATTGACTGTATATAAAGATGGACGACATGAGAGCTCTCCAAAAGTGAAACCAAAACATCTAGCTCGCCCCCCCGGTGGAGGGCTGCAGTATAGGTCATAAACTCCTCCCCCGCAATGATATCAAGTAGGACATGGGCCAAACTAAAAACTACACCTCAAATAAATTTTTCCCAAAGATGGTTTCTGTCATTTTAGGTAGTTCTTATCATGCTGATGTATGTTAATGTGTTCATTTTTCTGATCAGTTTAGTTTTAATTAGTTATGTAAAGCTATAAAAATGGGGTGGGTGTATGGGCGGGAACTCAAGACCGCGGCTCCCGTGCCTGGTCGCTACTGTGCAGACTCTGGCCCCAAATGATGTCACCAGCGCAAGATGTCAGCGCTCGTATCAGAGATATTTTGGCTTCACTTTTGGACAATGGGAGGAAGTGGAGACACGTCGTCCATCTTTATTTATGTAAATGGTTCAAACATACAGAAACAAAGTAGCATGCAGTCTCTGGCCTCTCATGAGGTTGTGGTTTTGTGTACATCTTGCTGAGCATGTAGTTTTTCTGCTCTGGCTGGACAGATGTGAGCTGACGTAGCCACCATACTACACTAAAGGAAGTTGTTCATGTTCAGTGAGTGCGAGCTGGCAGGACTGGCATTGCGGTCATGTATCTGTGCTGGAAGTGATTCTCATCAGTCTCTCAGTATATGAACAACTCTGTGTTTCTGTTCCTGTGGGCATTAAAAGGAGTGCATTGGCTCTCACCTTGTTGTCACTCAAGTTGAGCTTTTCGCAACTTTGCCCTGTATTGCTGCTGGGCGCCTTTTATATCTCTCTGGCTCTCTGGGCATCGTTTGGCTTCAACACAAGGTACCATTCACAATGCATAGCAGCCCTCAAGGCTTTGAATCGATCAGTGTGAACGGCTCATTCAACTTTTCTTCTTGATCATCTTGCAACCCCCAAGATTCCTCTTGTGACCTTTTGGGGGGAACCCGACCCACAGATTTGGAACCTCTGGTTTTCAAAATCATCTTCACCAATGAATGTGCCAGGTAATTCTTTGACACATAACATGTTTGTATGACTCAGCACTAAAACATTTCTCCTTAGCGTTCAACAAATTCTGGAGCTTCTAATTTTATATCCCAGTAATAGAAATTAAATAATTTACTCCAATTCCTAGTTTTAACTAATTCTGGTGCAAAGTTACAAACACTGAACTGTGTTGCAGCGCAAAATAATGCATGTGCATATATTAATATTAATATCAACATCTTTTCAGGCCAGACTCGCTTCCGTGTTTGGGTTACTTTGGCTTCCATCTATTTAGACGTAATGGCATTCATTCCAGGAAATCATAAAGACACAATTCAGAGACTCTGTTTTTATAATCAGAAACTAGGGGCTCCTCTTTTTTCTATTATTTTTCCAATCAAAGCCGCAGTATTTCATTCCCCCTCAGTGTAGAAGATTGTTTTCCTTCAGCGGTACGGCTCATGCAGTGTAGACTGCGACCTCAACGCATTTCACTTATATGGAAAACATTTTCTTCCCTCTACTCCTCCATGCACAATTAATTTCAGATGTCACTTGTAGGTGGCTGGTGAATTCCTGAAATAGTGGAGTGTTTTTTTTTTCTCCGCCTGACTGTATTCCAGTAAGTACAAATTGGAGATCTGTGCATCAGAGGGAGCGACGGAAATGAAATGAGACAGACTGAAAACAAGCCTTGTGTCGCTGGTGCCTTACAGAGTGGGACTTATTCAAAATGCCATGCTCAACTTGAAGCTACATTTGACATTATTTTGGTTGCCACTCCATCAAGCACCACTGAGACATGGTGGTCAGATGTCCACGCTGCCCTATAAATGCAAAGTTCTCAGGCTGTCTGGGCAAACTTGAACAAACGGATAGATTGTAATACCTTTGTATGTCTTTTTAGACATTATTATACAACACTAAATCATTCTTATGAACCTGTTGGATATGAAGCAACCATATTGTTTTAATTGCCCGCACCTTAACTTGCTAACTAGCTCAAACATCTGTTAGCTTTAATCTTTTTCATGTAATGTGCACTTGGAAATGGCTGAAAGGAACAGTTCACCAAAAAATAAAAATTCACTGATTTTCTACTCGCCCCTCATGCCGAAGAAAAACATTTCTGGAGCTTCACAGCAAAACTGCGTTGCAGCATTCTCTTAAACAACTCTGGAAGGGACTACAACTAGGGACTTGTTTTAAAGCGTATCAAAACAACCAAAAAAACAACAACCATAAAATGGCTCCATACAGCTCATCCGGTGTAATCCAAGTCTCCAAAAGCCCTGAGATCCCAAATTGATTTGAAAAGCCTTATTTACACGCTTTTAAAAACCCAGATCCACTTGGGGTGCGTGCTAATGCTTTTAGCTTAGTGGCTGCAGTGGAAATAACGTCTTTTCAAATCAATGTGGGGTCCCGAGGCTTCCTGAGGCTTGCACCAGACAAGATGCTGTTTAATGGGTTTTTTTTTTTTTTGGTTGTCTTTTACATTTTAACATGAGTCCCCAGGCTTCTTCAGTTCAGAATGCTGCAACGCTGTTTTGCTGTGAAGCTCCAGAAATGTTCTGTGGACTACGAAACTTCACCGGACTTTCCATCGGCATGGAGGTGAGTAGATAATGAACCCTTTAACCATCTGACATTGTCAATTATTCTTTTATGGCGCAATAGCACGGTGTAATTTGTTAAATTTGTTGGTTAGAACTGGACCTTTTGATCTGTAGAATATGAATCTCTACATTCTGTTAAGGTGAACACAATAAGCACAGTGGTGTACATTTCTTGGTCTACCACCAGCTTTAGTCAAGGCTATGACTTATATCTCCACCTAGCTCTAACTGGATTTCACTCTGTTGCCTTAACTTTGTACTTGAATGGTTTTAAGCAGTTTTGTTGTAACTACACACCTATCATGCTGATTTCTTTGAAATTATACATTTCTATGGCGTAAAACTGTTCATATTTTAACTAAGTCCTGACTAATTACTGCATTCTGGCTTTGTAAGGCAGCATGAATCTATGCTTGTTATCTGATCTTCACCCTGGAAGGTGGAGATGCTACGGGAGAAGGACGGAAACAAGCACTTAACTTGGTGGGCTCAGTTCAGGACAATATGGATGTGAGGGTGGACGCCACAAAGGCAGCTCTGTGCTTCAGCATGCTCTCCGAGTGGCTCTGCTGGCAGGCACACACAGATCAGTATTGTGTGTAATCCATGGGACTCAGTGTTCAGTCACACCCACACAATGTCACATGAACTCATCCAGATGTGTTGATTGTGCAAAAAGAGAATGGGGGGGGGGGGGGGGGGGTCACATTTTT
>JBBPCS010031689.1:0-22350 GCA_037974645.1 Hollardia meadi
CTATCTATCTATCTATCTATCTATCTATCTATCTATCTATCTATCTATCTATCTATCTATCTATCTATCTATTTATTTGTGGCAGCCATACACTGAAATATTATCACCTTATAAAGTTGACACAATGAGCCTCCCAGTAAAAAGTTGCTTAATAAGCACATGTACGGGTCCATATCAGCATAGCATTTTGAAGTGGTGCTTTGGCCACTGAATTAATGCAAGTCCAATATTTACCATCCTAGCTCTTTCTGGTCTCTAAAACTCCTGAGCTCAGCTTTTATATGCTATATGCTATACATTGTTAATATAAGAATATAGTTAGTGCAACCTCAACGTAAGTAGGCCTATAGAAAGAAAGACTTATTTTCTCCCTTCATGCAACCTCTTTTCTTGCTATGATAGAAAGCATGAGTATATTGCAGGTGAAAAAAGCTTTAGTATTACTTAATTACTTAAGTATCAAGCCTCTTCCGCAGTAAGATGAATGGATGACAGTGTCTTTGGCTTAAGGCTTGTTTATGCCTTACCACGTTCTGCAGTGCTTTAATGCTTGTTTTCCTGCAACCCTATAGTAGAGCTCTGTGGCCAGGGGTGATTTGGATGTTAACAATCAGCAACACTTTTATTTATTTTCTGACCACCCTCCTCCCATCCACCCTGCCACCCACCTGCAGTGGTACACATGCAGCAATTTCACCCGTAACCAATCCCGATGATTTGTCAGCCATGTGCAGCCAAGTGAGGTCTAATCTGCTGCATCTGACAGCTGACAACAGTGACTAAGTGCCCAAACATTTGGTATCGACTGTTTCCCCAGGGCAGCTGTCATTGATGGACTGGAAAAGGTAACAATGTTGTCCTCCAGGGAGAGCAGCCCAGGACCACCGCCGAACCCCCACACACCCACTGCCTTTGGTCACACAGCATGACTGGTGAGTCAGAGCGGTGCTCCTACAAAGTGGGCGTCACGTCAGTTCCCCACTTGATCTTTTCAGCATACTTAATTAGCATAGCAGTGTAATCCCTGAAGGGGACCTCCACTGATTTTGTGTTTGTGTCAAATGCAGAGGGTTACACAAGCCCAGAAAAAAAAGGGAAAAAGTAAAAAGATAGAAAAAGTGAAAGATGGTAGGAAAGAGAGCTATTATATTCTTCAGCAATGAGAGGGGTGGTTTTACATTTTAAGTGAAAGATATTTCACATATTCTTCAGTTACAGTTTAGACCAAAAGCAAAAATGCCTGCAATGACCTAAAAAATGATTTGACTCCAGTGCTTTTGATTTGACTGCTAGGTGGCAGTACAGCACGGGTGTTGTGTGTGCATGTGTGTGTGTGTGCATGTGTGTGTGTGTGTGTGTGCGCGCGCGCAACCTTTTCAGCTGAGAGGACACTGCTCTCCCTGGCCAGTACAAACCAGATTAGGGGGATAATCCTGATTTAACAGGCCTTATTATCTTTTATTTCGTAGTATCCGAGTATCTGTCTCCTGAGTTCCCGTCTCATGAGGTTGATGCACATTGACCAAAAGATCTTTGATATAAACTGGCCTTATTTGATTTGAGCAACTCCATATCTTGCTGCTTTTGGGATCTTGCAGAAAGTGGAGGTGCCCTCACCTATGGGGGACAGTTAAAACAGTGCATGTTCATTCACTGATCAGTTCTAGAGCAGCAGGGCCATATTTGTCCAAATGATTTAATTACTGTAATCTGATTCTCTGGTAGTCCAGCTCTTTGAGGAAGGAGCAGGGTGGGATGCTTTGATGGTGCTGATTGCAGTGTAATTGAGAACATATTGATTTTCCTCACCTTGCATCACACTGTATTGACTGACCATAATTTAGTTGCAAAGCTCAAGGAAATCAAAGGGGTCAGTAACCAGGGGTAATCTCATGCTGTTGATCCTTATATTAACACAGTCTCTTTAGACATCTGGTAGAGAAAACCTCCATCTGATTCCATAATGCTGCTGAAGCTGGAGGAGTCCGAGAGGCACATGAGATGACGACAACACTGACGACACAAGTCACCAAGAGTCAGCTCATTCCGGATGACATTTTTATTGGCATATGTTTGAGTGCGTTTGCATGAGGCATAACAGATTGTGTCTCATCCTCCATCTTTGCTAGCCCAAATACCTTAATTTCAAAGAGTGGTTGTTCCACAGAGGCGTGACACAAAGTTGCATCATTTTTACTTTTGCTCCTTTTGCTAATGCAAAAGAAATTGCTGCCGTCCCTCGCAAGTAAATATGCATCCCACATTTCCTTGTCATTGCATCCAATCCTCCTGACAAGTGGCTCAAATGTGACCACCCAATTCACTACAGTGAGGAATAAATCTGCCCCCATCTCCATCAGTTTTCAAACAGGGGGCCCCCTCCATCTTGACGCCAGCGTTCACGGCCAGTTATGGCTGTTTACAGTCACTAACCTGCTTCTACTACATGCTGTAGTATAACCTGTGGAGGACTTTATTGACAAGTGCACTCATAACTCAGGCGGTTGGCGCTTCACAGGCCGTCATCTGCTACCACTTCATCCATCTCCTCTATGGAGTCCTGTAGGTGACCCGCAGATAAATCGTGCGTGGGGCCTTGTGAATGTCTCCAAGGACAAAATTAGATCGGTATGTACCTGTAAGCCTCATGAAATATGGAATGGGCCAATTCTTACTCGCACTGGCCTAAGCCAGGGGTTTACTTGACCTAAACCTTGAGGAACACTCTGTCAAACAGCACCCCAGTGAATGAAATAATTGTCCTTCTGGCTTCCTGTGCTTCCAACATGACATGCCATCTATACTTGCTCTGATCAGCTGAACACTGCTTGTGATTACTGTGCACACAATAGCAGCAGCTGGACAACAAATGCTAATGCCTGCATGTCAATCTACTCACAGAGTCGACTACCCCACAATTAGAATAAAGAAGCAGGCAACTGTGGACATATAGGAGTGTTGCTGGCGCACATCCCAGGTGTACATAGCCGCCGGCAGTCTCAGCTAGAGACGAGTGGTGTTTGTTTACTTTAAACCGCTCCATACTGAGGCCTCCACACTGATTCACTGCAGTATGATTTGGAGTGCTGGTATACATACCATGATCAACAAACAGTGTGGTGAGATGCACTCCTTTTGATGCCTGTCTCTGGGGATGTCTCACTCCCTCTGTCTCTCTGCTGAGAGCGGCAGAGCTCAGGAGGAGTAAGAGGAGGAGGCAAACATTCATGGTTGGAGCCAATACATCTATGCATCCATCCACATGTCAGGCAAGTCATTACCATTGCAAACTTGTGAAGCAGCCAGGCTTGAGGGAAGACTACCCACCGTCTATCCCGTCCTTCAGGAGGAGCACCAGTTGAGATTTGGTGGAGGCCTGTGAACTCGAAGCAACAGCTCACCCATGGCTGGCTCTCATCCTAGAGACAGGAATTTAATGAGATGGTTTACTGTGCCCACGCATGACTGCCATTAGCATGAAGCACAGAAAGTGTCACATAAACACAGGGTTAGAGAGTCCATTCTCTGATGAGGTAAGATGGAGAATCCCTTGGTACAGCTTTGAACTTGGCATCACTAAAACAGAACACACAGTACCTAAAAAATATGCACTACCTAACAATGGTAATGTGGTCTGCTAGCAGGAAGGCTAAACCACTGAAGCAGAAATGCATACATTTTACACGTTATTTCCATTTCATGACAGTAAGCAGATCTAATTAAGAATTTTTAGTCTTGGCCTGACAGCTGATACTTACAATCGACAAAAACATTTATATTATCAAAAATGTAAGTGACTATACAATAACCAAAGTCTGCTATATGACAAAATAAAATGTTATTTGCAATCATATAAAAAAGAAAAAAAGCTTTTTTTTTGTTTACATCAAGCATTAAGAGGGCCCAATGGATGGTTTAAATCAAGTCATAAGAAATGGGGTGCATTAAACAAATCAATAAAAACCCGGCGAACAAGATACATGCAGGCACACTTTGGCCCTTAGTAGGCAGGTCTTGGTCGGCCCTGTGTTGGCCTGCCATTCGGAATGCAATGCTAGCTCCATACTCACTACACACTACTAAAATTGGCAATGAAGCTTCAGAAAATGACGGACCCAAATGACAGAACACAACTTTTATTTAAAGCAAAATAAATAAATAATAACGATAAAGATAAATAAATTACATCAATCCAACATAGTAACAAGTAGCACAGCTGCACCGTAACCGATTTCCAGTTTGGATTTCTCCTCATGGTCCTTGAAAGACAACAGACAACAGACAACTACATGGCATAACTCTTGGCAACGTATTTGTTTTTAAAAATAATGAATTCCCCTCCACTGAAGTGTGCTCATAATACACCACCCCTTACAGTTATTCCTTCTGTAGGGAAGATAAGATCAAGCAAGATGTGAGTTTACAATCGATTAATTACAATTCTTCCTCGTTCGTGAGGTGCTGTATAGCAGTGTACAGCTGTGTTTGCTCTATGGTGTTTTTCCGATAACACTTCTTGCTTCTTTGCATGATGTTTAAGGCCCTCTGGTGTCTGGGAGAATACTGCAATGGATAGCATATTGAACATAAACGTCTCTGTGCACTCTTGTAGCTCACATCATATTCAGAGGCCTGCACCACGGCGTCTTCACAAGCATTCAATAAAGCTTAAAATCACACAATAGTGTCAGAGTATAGTCAAACACTATATAGGATCATAGGATATTGACATACCAAGTGGACTAAAATTAGACTATAGCTGCCAACATGACTCTTCAGAAGTCCTTGGTCAAACATTTTTTATTATAAAAATAAATATAAAGTTTATTATGGTAGGATGCTAACATTTGCTAATTTGTAAAAAAACAAAACAAAAACAAAGCAAAACAAAAAATCACTGGCAATAGCTGTGGCTGATGGGAATGTGTTTGGTCAAAAATCAAAGTATTTGACACTTAATCCTGAAGGGGACATAAATGTGTGGAACAATTTTCATGGTAATCCATCTAATAGATGTTGAGACATTAGTTGGATTCTTCCTCTGGGAACCGTCAATGTCTGTACAAAATTTCATGGCAATCCACCCTTTGTAGAGATGCTGTATTTTAGTCTGGACCAAAGTGTTGGATGGCCAACCAGACAGACATATCCCTCTAGTCTTGCTGCTAGCATGGCTAAAAAGCATACTGTGTTTCTTGACTGATGCCTCAGCAGTCACTCCAAAGTCTCTTACCAAACGTGAAGAATCGAAAAAATGAACAAGCGTTTCATTAAATGCTATAACTTAAGCACAGTATTTTTGTTTTATCAATTAAGTTGTAAAATTATCTTTTAAACCTATTTATAGGAGTCAAACACCAAAAACAAAAGCTTTCAGCCCATTTTTCCATTTTTTTTAGGCTCTGCCGAAAAGCTCAGCTTAATGATCAAAAAAGATAATCGCTATATCAATTTTCAGACATTCCTGTTGTAAAGTAAAGAAATCATCATACAGTATATTGTTAACAATACTCATAAAAACCAGTATTGACAGTCAGATGTTTGATGACCGTATGCACAGACAACAGAATTAGACATGGTATGGTATTACTATGCTCTTTTCTTTCTCTTGTATTTCATTAATTAGTCTTAAGCTGAAACAAATTTAACTGCCATCTGTAACAGGGGTTAACAATTCAACACCACTTATTTTTTCTAATATTCTTTAAAATGCTCACACAATTAAATTGTAACACAATTTCCACCACGCAGACAGACTGACAGGGGTAATTGATTTCTGTAGTAATGGCTTTGATTCCCTGATCCACAATCAGGAATGAAGCGGCAAATTGATGTTGTTAGGCAAACACAAGCGATTAAAGGAACCACTCACTCCTGAGACATTTACAGTCGCAACAGAAGACATTGAGTTAGGATTCTCTTTTGGTGGACACTAACAGATGGATATAGAAATCAGAGTGCTTTTACACCCAACATCAAGTGTGGCTAATAAGCATGGAGAGGTATGAGGTATCAAGGCAGTTCAACAAGGATTGTGACGTGGGAAAAAATGGGCCTTCGTGAAAGTAATAACAGCTAAAATGTTGTGAAAGATGTCAGTTGTTGAAATCCATGCTCTGCCCTTCCTTCGAGACACAATGCTGGTTTCATCAGTCTTCATCGCTGGTTGCAGAAGAATCTCTCTGGTGGCCTAGAATTTGCAAACATCTGATGTATGTTCAGCAATAATAAGTCAGCAAAAGGTTTCCTGCAACACTTGCATCACGGATTATTTCTGTGATTTCCTCTTGCTCCATAGTGCCCTCTGTTATGGCATTAGTATCAGAGGTGTGATGCTGTTGATGCGGTCGAGGGGAAATCTGTGAAAAGCAGATGGGCTAGCTTTTTCATTGCTTCCTTGAACAAGTCATGGCCCCATACTGTAAATGGCATGCAACAGGGAATTGTGCTTGCTGACATCTAAACTACTTTTGAAGCCATTAAGAGCGATTTGACCGAAGGAAAACTAAAGGACAGTAGGGAACGCTAAGTGCTCCCGGCATTACAGTCACCATGGATGATATGGTAGAATGAAATTATCAGTAAAGCTCATGAGCACTTTACTGTGTATTGCTGAACTCACAAGAAAAGATATATTTTTATGTCAGCTGGTCAAACATTTCTTCTGACTTTGACATTGATATTTCATCTAGTACAGTTAAACTTTTCAAAATCCATACTGCTTGCCTGGTTTCAGACTTGACATGTTCTGATTCTGGGTGGACCAAGTAGAGGTTTATAGGCAGGAATAACCCATTAATAACTAGCAGTAGGCTTTAACAGAACAATGGACAGCAGCTGTGCCATATGTCATATTTAATTGACATTGCTTTAAACTGATGGAAACTGATGAAAATGCCTAGACTCTTCTCTTCTCGTGTCTCTTCCTCACCTCCTCTGCTCGCATCTTGGGGAGGGACTAAGATGCGAGGAGAGAAAGTGAGGATGGGCAGCGAGGATATACAAACTGAAAAATGAGGGGAGGAACTTTGTACATAGCTATCTCGCTAGAGCTGAGAAGCATTCATAGTAAAACAACCACACAACTGGCATTCAAGAACAACACGTCTAAAGAGAGACAACAAACGATTAACAACAAAAAATATTAAGGAACAACAATTTTTAAAAAGTCATAAAAAAAACATCAGATTGTAAATTTGAAAGAGGTTGGCAATTCATTAGGCTACATCTTAAAGGTACATTATAGCTGAAACCAGTTCTGCCAATGTTAGTAACATCAATTGTTTTGGTGTGAGTTGCATTGTTTTGGAGATATCGGCTGTAGAGGTGTCTGCCTCCTCTTGAATATAATGAAACTAGATGGCACTTCACTTGTGGTGATAAAAAGTGCCAAAAAAACCTCAACATATTGTCCCTTTACAGAAATCTTGACCCGGTTACTCAAGATAATCCACAGACCTTGACAGGGCGAGATGTAAAGGGTGGTATCCACCTTGGCTGTCCTGTAACGGTTCCGTTATTGTAATCCTTGTTCTATAAGCACAGGTGGAGCCCTCTACTGGACTACTACGGGTACTGTTCTCCTCCTATCATGATCACATATTCGCACACAGAAATTTGCATGAATGGAGCTAGCTATCGGGGCAAGCCTACTCGAAGACTTGGGAGCCCCAGTGTATATAAGGCCATAAAACCAACCACCATTCTGCTACCTCTTCAGCGAGCGGCATGGGAGCAGCAGGGACCAATGGTATAGGGCTCCGCCTGTGTTCATAGAACAAGGGTTACAATAACGTAACTTACTGTTCTATCTCACACATGCTCCCCTCTCTACTGGACTCTATGAGTACAGTGGGTAGATAAATAATCGCCCTGCCGCAACCAACATCGGCTCACCACACCGAACCTGACTGGCTGGGGTAACCGCTACAGCCCTCCTACTGAACAGGGCCATCGATACCGCAATACCACGTGTTGAATGTGGACCACAGTGGGAGGGTCACGTTCTGCCCACCTTTAGGCCTGAGAGATATACTCGCACAACCAACTGGCAAGATGTCTGATGGGAGCCATGCGTTCAACATAACATGCTAGCGCGCAAACTGGACAAAGCAGATGCAGTTTTGCCTCGATATCCTCAGCATGGGGAGGAGGAAAAAAAGCATCCAGCCGGATAACATTTAACCTAAATGATCTCCTTAGGTTTAAAGGAGGGGTTTGGTCTTGAGTGTCAGCCACTGTGGTCACCCTGGAATAACAAATAAATACAATATTAATACAATTAAATACAATATTAATAGAAACCTTTTGCACAGTGATACTTTAAATGAGATGAATGTGAAGTCGTTCAGACATTTTTGTCAACAAGGATGTGCATCCATTTTTGTTGACACTTTGATAAACAGTTTAAATGCAAAAATGATGAAGGGGCAACATGACAGTTCGTAATCTCTCCATGATTTCTGCATTTGGCATAAATGTTATCTGCACGACAGTTTTATATGGTGTATTTAATATGATCATCTTTCAGGTTCCTCTGAGATTGTAAACTTTAATTTGATGTTATACTTAAAGTCAGGAGTTACTCGACAGGAGGGTTCAAAAGAAGGTGAGACTGCAAAATGGACGTTGATGGTGCCGTGAAGGATCACTCAACTCTTCTACCCTGCACTTTACAAGCAGGTGGAGGAGGATGAAGAGGGTGGACATGCTGTTATCTTCAGCATCAGTCCATTAGTTTGACTCCTTGGCTGCAGGGGAAAACATCTGTTGCACATTCCTAATGCCAGTTCGATTGGTAGACAGCTTGACATCCAAATGTCTAAACATGCTACACAAATTAAACAAACAATATAAACTCTTTGCATGACAAGTTGCATTATTTATCATGAATATCTGTTGCAAAGTCAATGGTGACATAAAATAAGGTGTCCTGTTTTGAACTGCTGGACAGCACATGGTCAATGAATATTACATTTGGAGGTAGATTCAAGCAGTGACTATTTGTGTAAGAGACAATCTTTGAAGTCATTCCAGAAACACAACAGGGAGCTGGAACACATGTATCCTCAATGAAAGAGTAGAGACTATAATATTTCGTCTACTGTGTAAGCAGCTCACATTTGTAGTTATTTCTTTATCCTAGTTGGACGAACTTGAAACGAATCTTAAGTCAACACTTATTCAATTGTTTATTCCTCTGGTAGACTGGAGGAGAAATGTGGAGGAGCTGGGTGGGTACTTGCATTAACATTGCAAATGTCTGTGTGCGGGTTCGCTTATGATCTGTATGCATGTCTCGCACTACATTCACAATACATTCTTAAATAAACAATCATGCAAGGCTAGCTGCCTGCAAGACATAAAGTCATAAATATTGGATTCAATCACCTTTTAAAATGCAGATAGCCATGACCTTTGACCTTGACTTTGTGTTGAGGAGCAAGGGATGCAGTGATTTACTTTGGCCTAATGTGCTGCTGGATTATGATGTGATATGGTTTACTATGTAGAGTAGTATACAAATCTTCAGGAGGGCAAAGGGGTACAGAGTGCTTCATAGCAAGGTCTCATACAGATGCCCCTATCCCGATCTCAAAGACAGAGTGTTGCAATGACAGAGGCTGCTCATCACACAGCAACTCAAATAACTACATAGAAACTACAAAGAAACTGGATTGATAATAACACAATTTTATTATAATGATATTAATATAATGCTGTTCTGCTTGGCTTCTTTCCTCATCCGGCTACCAACCACTGCTAAGTGCACTTTATATTTCCTCCACAAACCTTCACTGCATTGATTCTTTCAATATTCAAAGTGTGGTTCACCCTGTCAAGCCCCCCAAACCCCAGGAGATTCCAAATTACTTTGCATAGACATATTAAGAATGCTAGATTTCATTTGTACTTGAGCTTTGAATTTTAGATTTAATTTTCTTGATCCGGTTTTTATTATAACTTTTAAATTAGCTTTGATCAATACAATATATAAAACAAATGCATGTTATTTGTATGTAGTTTTAACAAATACTTGGGTGTTAAACCACAGTGTAAAACCTTTGTTTTCTGTAAAACAACTATGACAGTGTTATAATGATTTTTAACTCTAGCTTTCAACCTCAAACTCTCTGCATTGACACCAGGAGTGTTAACTCCACCAACATGGAACAAACCTCATCAAATAACCACAGAACGTTTTTAGCTAGGCAACTTTTGTGCTAGCTAGAGTTCTTCAAAACTACGCTAAGCACAAGTTTTGTTTTTGCAGAGAACCATATGATACTGACTAATGTCGACTACTAGGGATGATAACCATTAATCAACGATCAAGAATTTTACAGAGCATGTGAAACTTAATTGAACTACTCTCAAAGATCTGAAATATAACTGTGTCGTCTCTATTACTGTCCAGCTCTCAGCAGAATGATGTAGGTTTCAATGACTCCCATTCGCAACCAGAGGTCACAATATCACTATTTTTTGATGAGGCGGCCATCTTGGTGTCTAGAAGAAGAGATGGCAGCTTTGGAAAATGAAGCAGTTGAAGCGAAGTATTTTGTGGGACCATTTCGAACTGAAAGGCAAAAATGGTATCTGCAAACACTGTAATTCACTGTTCTAATTCAACACGACAACAACAATGCTCTACCATTTAAACAATGTTCATTTGAGTGCGCTGATTGGATCCTCTTCATCCTCTCAGCAGCAGCACTATCACCTCAGTCTTAGCATGGACAAGCTGCAATGCACAGAGGGCAGAAAAAAATAACCTAATCAATATTTTTGTAGCAAAGACATGATGCCTATAAGTATTGTTGATGGCAATGAATTTCGGGAAATTATGCGTCTGCCTGAATCAGCATATCCCATCCTGAGGCATCATCACTGCACGCATCGAGAACAGGGTAAAGGAAGCTAAGTCAGAGATACTAGCGCAGCTAACTAGCGCTGCCAGCAAAGTTACATTGACTACAGACTGCTGGACTGCCTTAACAACTGAGAGCTACGTGGCCGTCACTTGCCATTTCATTACTGAGGATTGGTGAATCACCGGTGTGGTGTTGCTCACTAGAAACTTGGCAGGCAGGCATATGACAGACCACCTCGCTGAAAAGTGAAAGGAAGCAGTGGAGGAGTGGGAGCTTGACGGAAAAGCGACAATGTGAGGAACATCACTGCAGCAAAAGACCCCATCAGAGTGACCTGATACTCTTTGGCTACCTCAAAAAGGTAATCTCTACTGCTGGCAAGCTTGTGAGCCACTTTAACCATAGCACAGCCACCACCAAGGCCTTACAAGAAAACAACAGCAAATAACTTCCACTCCAACTGCTCATTCAGTCCACCAAAGCTTGAATTATGTTTGTGACAAGTTTGACCGGCTAGTGGAGCAGAGGTGGGCTGTGGTTGCCGTCTTATCATACCGGACTGTCACCAAAGATCATGGCTCATAGAGGACGTCGCGCTGGTTTTATCCACACTGAAGTGTCCAACGACAGTTATGTTAGCAGAGTCTGAGGTCAGTAACACTTACCCCATCACATTTTCCCTCATCAATGGACATCTCCTAAGGAAAACTAATGACTGTGCATGAGCGATGGAATTCAAGGGAAAAGTCTGCTCTTCCCTGATTGAATGTATGATGTTAAGTCGCATGCACAAGGCCTATTCATGAATTTCATAGCATTGCAATAATAAAATTCTAGCCTAGGGCTAGGCTATAACCAAAGACAACGATTAGCCTAACATTAACCTATGACATTACACTTTGCATATTTGTCTCATACATAAATGATGACATTTGGTTTAAAGCTATGTCTATGTCTGATAACTGATTATTAAACATGTTTTATTCACAGATCCAGTCCGACCAGTTAACGTCCTCCCCCCTGATGGTAATGACGATGCTTGACCCTTTAATTTAAGCTGCTCGAGCTGGGAGAGGCGCTGGAGGTGCCCCCCCCCCAAACCCACAGGCTGAAGGCTCTACTTTTGGGGGAGCAATACGCAACATCTACTGCCACAGGCAGCATCCTTGGATACAAAGACAACAGAAAGCTGTTGCTCCAGTACTTTTGCATACCAGCAACATCGGTACCATCAGAGTGGGTGTTTTCAGCTGCTGGACTGTTTGTAACCAGGCTGCGCTCTCGTCTGATGCCCGATCATGTCAGCATATTAATTTTCCTCAACAAGAACAAGAGGGCAGAAATCAAGACTGTCCAAGATATTTGTTAGTTTCTATTCTCTTGTTGCAGTGTAATTGTTAGTGGAGATTATTTTTTATAAACGTGCTATCTGATTTAAATTTATATTCAACATGTTGTTTTTGAGCGTCTTTTTTTAAGCCTGTGTTGTAGATAAGATTTTATAAGTGCGCTCCACATGTAGGCTTAATCTGATATTCAGTTAGATTCATTGTGTTAAATATGTCAAGGCCTCAACATTTTATATGTTTCATAGGCTGTGCAATGCTGTCAGAGAATATGCGATATGTTCCTGTGGAAATAAAACTTTGATTGAGGGAAAAAGAAATGCATCTGGTAATCTTTTTTTTAAACATTACAATCAATTGATTGATTTCCTTTATTAATTATGTTGACACAAAGCTAACCAGCTCTAAACATACTCTTATGCATACAGTTCGTAGCATCTAGAGTTGAGTTTGGAGGAAAAATGCAGAAAAATATGAAGGTTCTTTGGCATGATAATGAAAAAAATGTCACTGAACTTATGAAAATTTACTAAGATGTTCAATAACACAGAACTTTAATGTCTTTACATCATGAATAATAATGTTTTGAAAATATCGATGTGCTGCATGTGTTAATAAGATGTTAAAATGTATTATTTACAATGTTATTATGGAGGCAACACCAGAATATCTAACAGTGACACTGTGGGAAATTCATTCATAACACTAGTGTTGACGAAATATATGTGCTGACTTTGCTGTGCAAACCATATGCTTTAGATTTCAGTACATCTTTTTTAACAATTGCATACAACTGCAAATAATATGCAGAAACTCATCCTCTTCCTCTTTAGTGTTCTTACACAGCTCTGCACTGAGGCCGAGATGAAAATGAGCAACCTCTGCAACCGTCATGTAGAATCTTTATGCAGGTCGTGGGGATGGACGGAGAGAACACTATTACCTTCCCATCATCTCCTTTTGTGTTTGCCCTATTCTTTTCATTGCTTATGCATGAAACCTGAATAAAGGCATATTTCGGGGTGGTGTCAGTTTTCCTGTGACAGTAGTTAGTACTATTATGGAACATGCTGAGTGGGAGCAAAACAACATTGAATAATTGATCACCAGTAAAAGATGTGGGCATGGCTATGCATTATTCAAATTGATACGTATTACAGTCTCTGCTTTTTTTACGGTAAATAAAACAGGGCAGAGGGGACACGAAAAAAAGCTGCTCCTGTTTCCATTTGATGTTCAGCAATTTTAGGCAGGAGGAAATGGATCATGGAGCAAAATGGATGGCCTGAGATTACTTGTCAAGCAGTATGTCCAGGAAATTAGTACTACATGAAATTAAAGGAAAAAAAGTGTAACTAAAACAAGGTAACATAAGGAGACATTAGGAGAAGAGTACACAGACACATTACAGTGCATGTCGCTTCATAAAACTCCCAACAGATGCTTTATATTATCACATTGTTTTCCATATGGCTTAAAAGCTGCTTCAACAAAGGGATGAAAGCTATGCATCTCAGGAGGATAAATGTTACTGTCAAAGCACCGATTTATATAGATATGCTTTTATGTAATGATTGACCTACTCTGTCTTTTTTGTTGTCCTATTTTCAAAGAACTTTCTTTAAAAATCAAAACATTACACAATTATTAGACAAAACATTATAACTCTGACCCATATTTTGTCTTTATTGTCTTGTTATTATAGGTCATTGATGAAATGAATTGTTGAAGCATAAAAGCAAATCTTGAGAACAAATTGAGGTGTTAGATTTTTTTGACAGGAGGGCCAGGCATGGGCTGTTTATGGTTGAATGGTTGCATCTATTACCTCTATCCAGCCTCAGTGCTTTGGAACAATGCATTTTAGGAAACAACTGGCAGAAACTGAGCTGCTACATGTATAGCTATAACATTATCCAAGGCATGTACCCTTCTGTTGTGGCCAGTTGACAACACCAGGCATTAAAATTCAACTGGTTCAGCTGACTGAGGGTACAGAGGGAATAGAGAGGTCAGTGGTTTGACTTTCGATTTGTCTCTGTCTGTTTTCCATCCTTAGATGTCATAGCACTGAGAGAGACAGTTGTTTTTTTTGTCCTTAGAGGGAAGGCAGCAGATGAACAGCAGTGACCATTTTAACCATTTAAACCACCAGCTCTTTATCAGACGCAAACTGACAAATTTCAAGCTAGCCCTAATGCTAGTTTCCTTACCTAACCCAACGTCACCCTAAACCACGATCTTTACTTCTAAAACTAACAACATACAGGATTCAGGATCAAATCCTGAACATCTGCTCTCAGAGTCCTGTGCTTTGTACGCCCACCATTCACCCCAAACACCTCTGTACAAATTTAGAGCTGTAAATAAACTACCTCTTCTCTCACTCAGAGAAAGGGTTGCCATAGAGCATTATCCATTCCATTTCTAAATGTATTTGCCAGTACAAATTTGAAGGATATAAAGACAGTTTCTTGGAGACAGGGTTGATATAAGGGCACTACATATAATACTTCGCTAAAGAGAGAAGAAGCCAAGCTTGTGTTTACGGCCTAAAGTGAAACTCCTCTTTATTTTGAATTATTTGGGTCAGTAAATATAAAATCTTTTTCTGCAGTTACCTGTTCATCCACTGAATATATATGAAAATATAGCAGTTTGCACTAATGTCAAGTAAGGGGAGATGTACACGCACCTTTAGCCACTGTAATCCAAATGACAATAGTGTAAAAACACCTAATGGATCTAGAACACTGACATAAATAAAGATGGATGACGCGTCTCCACTTCTTTCCACTGTACCGAAAATGAAGCCAAAACATCCCAGATGCGAGCGCTGCCATCTTGCGCTGGTGACGTCATTTGGAGCCAGAGTCTGCGCAGTAGTGATCGGGAGGTGGTGCTGCAGTATTGAGTTACATGAGTCCCACACACCCGCTCGACTCAAACAAAAGCAGGGCTCAGCTGTCAATCATGATGTTTCACTCTAATTAGCTCTAGCTAATTAAAACCAAACTGACCAGAAAAATGAACACTTGAACAAACATCAGCATGATAAAAACTACCTAAAATGACAGAAACCATCTTTGGGAAAAAATTTATTTGAAGTGTGTTTTTAGTTTGGCCCATGTCCTACCTGATAAAATTGAAGGATGGGATTTATGACCTATACTGCAGCCCACCACCAGGGGGGCGATCACAATGCCTTGGCTTCACTTTTGCTTTTACTTGTCTGTGGGCTGTGCCCCCATTTGTACATACTGTATACTGTATGTTGTATAAGTTTTCCCATGAACTCAACCTTCCAACTGTCTTCACTGTAGATCACATTTCAGTAATTTGCAGCAGATAGCTCAGCAACATTATAAAGCCGCTTTTCACAGTCTGCTGCATCAAGTTACATGCAGCCCATATTGTGCTGCAGGTAACTGAAGAGGTTTCCCTGCCATCAGTAATCCTTGCATCAATCCACTGCAGGGATAGAGTGGGAGAGAAAGAGAGAGGGATGAAAAAACGAGTCAAAAATTTTCATTGGATTAACATTCATTAGAGTCTCAGCTCCTCAGTCGGCTACATACCAACTGCATTTTAAACAGATCCTTGCCAAAAGCCACTGTTGCCCTGGTTGTAATAGAGGGATCTATTTTCAATATTCTCCTCAATAGTTTAGGATTAGAATGATACTACTGCCTCTCTCCAATTATGTTGCCATTACACACCGCTTCCATGACCTCGATTGATGAACCAGATTAATCAGCTTCACCCAGGTCAGTTGACCTTCCTTAGCTGAGGAAAATTCTACGAGCTAAAAAAAAAAAAGTGCTGATTCCTGTGTAGATGGAGGCCTCACTTAGTACACAGTCACCGCATGCTCTTTGAATTAACATCATGCCTGTTTGAAGGCTTTAATCATTGTTTGAGCTTTAGAAAAGTCTATCACATGCCCTTCAAGAGAAACAGTTCATTACGTCCTACATCAATCCGTTCTGAAGTCAAAAGTTTCTCACATTATTTATTCGATTCAATCTTTTACTTTTAGTTCGGGGCGTATATCTCTTAGATGATTCCATATGTGACACTGGACAGACACATGGTCTAATACAAAAATGATGAATGCATTTGTAAAGATGAGACACACAGCAATTCAAAGCTGATTCCATGTGACACACTTTATATTTGTAGATGGTAATAATTTACAGTGCATCAGTTTTGAGTGACAAAATTAAAAAGGGGACTTTTTACAAAATGTTTATGTGAGGTACTGAATCAGGAATACCCCAGACAACAGTATTACCTTACATGGGCAGTGACAGACCTACTTTGTAATTTTTTGTCAAATAAATCTCTTTTTTTTTGTTGTTGTTGTTGTTTTAACTTTGGCAACCAGGTGGAGATTCGGGGCCAGTGAAAGTTATCTGCAGTACCGTTAGCAATATGGTGCTCATGCACACTGTAAAAAGGTCTCTGTCAGTAAACGTGTAAAAGTGTCATTTGTGTTTTGCAATGTGAAGATTACCTGCAAACATTTCTCTTTTTTTTCAGCTTTACTGATTTTAGATTAATTTGTTCTGATACATTTAATATGTTTTCAAATACCACCATATCGTTAATTCTTGGAACCCCTTATTTTAGTACAAAACACGACAGTAGTGTTAAGATTTGATTAATGCCAGCAAAATGATATACTATAAAGAGATATAAAGATAACACGTTAGTACGAAATTGGTACTTTAGACAGGTAACAACTAGCATTAAACACTGTAGCACTAATTTGTAGCTTACGGTTCATTAACCTGGTACACTGACAGAATAGCTCTATGACCCATCACGCTTCAGACTGTGCTCTGAATCAGTTCAAACAACTCATGCCAGTCCTATTTATTACAACCTTTCTGTGTAAGTGTCTTTCAAAAGTCCCCTGCCAAGGATATCTCTTGTCAATCAACCACCGACAGACAACTTGAAGAACGGTCTGTACTTTTACATGGAGAAAATGCCGATGACCTTCACGCCTGGTGGAGAAAGCCAAGCTGGTAAAGACCATCAAAGTAGTAAAGCATGGCTGCCTGTGTGAATTTGTGTGCGAGTGTGTCGGGTTTGTGGCCAGGTCTCGGCTGAAATGGCCCCTCATTGTGTTTCTCTACTATCTCATTGTCAAAAAATCCATTCTGGCCTGTCACTCAAGTGAAGAGCTCTTTTGAGCACGCCTCATCCTTTGGTGCAGCGCTATGTCAACATTTGCCTGGCATTCAATGTGAAGCCATAAAATTTTAATGATGGAATTCAAACATCAATCTGCGCAGCAGTAACACAAATAAATGTGAGACCTCTGCTTTTAGAATTGTTCAATCTATTGTAAGTGAATATGAATATCCCAGAGTCCCTGCAGCTATACTACAACTGAACAGCAGCTCGCTGGTTTTATTTGAAACATCACAGAGAGTGCATCTCTGCAGCTGATTTTCTCACGGTTGCTATAGAACCACTTGCTGAATTGATAAATCACCAGCCAGCTTGTTTTTGCAAAGCGCATTGTCTGTTCGAGGGGCTGACAGAAATGAATAATCACAGCTTCAAACTAAATTTCAGCTGTTTGACAGTTTACATCATCTCACCTTATCAGTCTGTAGAGGATGATCAGGCATTCTCCATCAGTGTCATTTGAGTACAAATTTAATTTCAGCAACAAAAGCCTCATCCGAACCACCTTTTGCGTTCAACACCCAAAACATGACTCAACTAACTTTGTAGATATTGAAAATGAAGGAATTGCACACACCTTAATTTGTCAAGGGATCTGTACACGGCCGATAACAAAGATCGATGATGTCAGCTGAAGGGGAATCACGTACAACTTAAATCATCGGGTAGATGTTCATGTAATATCAACAATGCATGAAGCATGTCCTCCTTTGAGTATGGGGTTTTTGTCTGTTCATGATTAAGAGTTTATAAACACTTGGTCTAAATATTGTTTCAGAGGCTGTTTCACACTACCAAGCTAAGTCTGTAGGAATCACTAGTGCACATCAACACAATGGGAGTGTATTGCCGGGAGTGGGAGGACTGTGTCAGTAATGACATAAAACAGCCAAATCACTGCCTGGTGCGGTTTGAGCGATAAAGCCTCTTCAAAACGCCAGATTGCTCACTGTGCCCACACTAATCCCCACCCTAATCATTCAATATTAACTGACACAGAGAGCCAGACTCAGGGACTGTGCGTCTCTATAATCATGTGAGAAGTGTTGAGTGTGCTTTGAGAATGTGTCATGTTTCCCTTATTTTGGAGACGTAGCAACGAGTCCTCCATCCAAGTTTCTCTTTCAGCACTCAGTTGAGTTGAGTTGTAGCTGTGTGAAAGATCTCATTTGCAGGGTACCTTCTGTTGGCGCACAGTGCTCATGCAGTGCTGAAGTGAGGATCCTCTGTCAATGCAGTTATTCCTCAAGAAATGTACCATTTTCATTTACAGATATATTTAAATGCAGAAAATGACAAGACACAATGACACAATCATTCATAAAGATAGTTCAAAGAAGAGAGAGTGTTTGAGGTAAATAAATATTATCGTATCTGTGGCTGTTAATATGTTTGTGTAACATACTAAATGTTTGGTTAACATTAGAGTTTCCGTTACCTGGTAATTACCTCTTTTTTTTTGTCTAAACAGAAAAAATCTGTTGAAATCCGACATGTCTCAGGTCATAATAATAATAATACCGGTAATCCATTGAAAATAATTTTTACACCAAATACGACTTGATCATATACAATCAATGCAAAGCATATTTGTGCAATTTAAAAATATTCACCCTGAGAAAAAAAGGTTGCGCGTGACGTGGGACTTTGCAGAGTGTTGTGTGGGGAGGACAGGCAAAGTGGAGGGCCAGAGCTGCTGCTCAGCTACTGAGACCCAGGGAGCTCTGGAGGAGAGAGCTGGGGAGGGGGGGAGACTTGTGAAAGAGTAAACAACCAGATTCTGCTCTGATCTGGAGCCGTTTACCAGAGATCTTAGAGAGAGAAAGAGTTCACTCTTAAACTTTTTGGATTAAAAAGTGGATTTGGCTTTTGTTTCTAAACCTGTCTACACAGATCCCATGGGGATCCTCAATGTTTCTGAAAAACAAACATGAAGCCATTCAATTCCCTTTACCTCCCCAAACAGTGAAGGACAGTAAAAGAAGAGACCTGTAGCTTCAGACCATCCACAGAGAGGATGAATATTGACTGTGTAAGTGACATGTACCGATTGTGCCTGTAGATTAAAATTAATCAGAAAAAGTCTAAGTGATGGTGTAACTACAGTTTTACCAGTGAAAATTGATGGCCCTACCATAAAACACCAGCTTTTAAAATGGAGTTTGGTTTAACAGTATTTTAACATTAATAATTCACATAAATTGAGCTGATCTGCCTTCCTAATAATGAACCTTCTTAACAGCATAAAGTGGAGCTGAAACCGACCCATTTTCTGCTTCTGTGGACTCATAATAAGCACAGTCAACAGCTATCCTAACAGTCAGCTGTTCCGCTTTGCCGCAGCATTGTAATTCATTTACAGTAACGTCGCAAAAATAAAGTGTCTTAATGACAAAAAAGTAAGGTAGTTGTATATGTCAGGTTCATCAAATCAACGGAGGCAGACTAATAGGACACCCATTAACATTTCTTATGTTTAACGACACTGGCCGCTACCTTCCGTTCCAGCTGATAACAGATAAGAGTAAGGAGATGTGTACCCTTGCTTGTCTACAGCAGCGAGCCGTGGTGTAACGCTGAACAGGAAGTGTTCATCAACATACAGAGAGAAGAGAAAAGAAAAGACTGTAGGGAAATAACCGGAGTCTCTTATGTGTGATGAGCTCAGAGGCGACACACATACAGTGCATATAGTGCCTGCTGTTGGTTTAGCTTATGGCTAATGTACTGTATGGTATTCTGACTGTTTGGGGCAAATAAACACAAATAATCCTGCAGTCAATCTTGCGCGAGTATGCGAGGTGAAAATTCGCTTTACTTTCTGTGCAAACACAAGCACAATTTGATTGTATTGAAGGAGACATAGATGATTGTTGAGTCTCTTTCACAGGCCGTCAAACACAGATGCTTTAAGTTGGTCATACAGTGGCCCCTGTGAGTCGACAGGCATACACACAGATGCATAGCAACTGTAACAATAACAGCTATAGAAATATTACTACTTTTAATGATAGTAGTAGCTTCAGGAACTATTATTTTGTAATATAATAAGACATATTAACAATTAATAAGACAAATTTAAAATACTATTACTACTACTACTACTTCTAATAATAATAATAGCAGCAGTGGGTGTCCAGCAGGACCACAGCAGTAGGTCCAACCACGATCCATAGGAACCTGCGAGAAGCACAAAGACTACGGAGAAGATGTCAAGTTAGTATCATGCATTGATGATGGGACATGAATGTGAACAGGAAGGAGAGGGAGAGGAGGAGAGAGGAGCTCAGTGCATCATGGGAAGTCCCTCGGCAGTCTAAACTAGACCTAGAGCAGCATAACTAGGGGCCGGCCTGAGCCGGCCCTAACTATGAGCTTTATCAATAAGGAAAGTTTAGAACCATCACATGGCAAAAAAGTCAGCCAGTTTGTCAGGATGTGTAATTTGTATGATCTTTACAACTTAACATTGGTTTTGCAGATACAGAAACAAGAACACTACTACCATAAATGGGCAGAAGTGGCTATTTTAAATAAAACACTCTCTTAGGCAAGGTAGAACTGACTGTCCTACCAAAAAACATGGCAGCAACACTCACATGCAATATACAGTATGTTTACAATAAAGTGGTGAAACCTTGCTTGGTGTTGGCTCCTCCAAGACTCAGCAACCAAGGTTTGGAACAACAACATTTATAGAGTATAGTGAGCTTAATAGCCCGGCAAATAATGAAGTTGTAGACCAGCAGATTCCACAGGGCTCAAATGTAGTCGTGACATTGTCCATCCAAAGCAACATTATGACAATAATGTCATGAAACTTTGTATGGCACATTGTAGTGAAATTTGCTGCAGAAGTGAACACTTTCACGACACACTTTATTTTCTAATAAAATCTCCAAGAATAGCAAATTAAGCAGTTTTCTTGGCATTTAATGAACACCACATGGCTAGGGGCCTCTAGCTGTGCTTTAGGCTTTTGACCTTTTTTTAATTTTCATTGAAAAGGACAAAAAGAAGGAAACTTGGTTCCTGTCTGCTAAATTTCAAGGTTGTACGGGCCCAGGAGTTCGTGGCATCAGCAGCAAAAGAAAAAGGTCATATTTTATATATCTTATGTGTCATCCATAGATGAGCTTAAAGTCAGAAGACACTGCCATCAATCATCAGTCACCACAGTGGGAAGGATCGTGTGTTTGTATGCAGCACAGCGTGTAGCTGAAGGTGCCAGCAGAGTTCACATCCACTGGTGTCACTCATGTTAAATGTAGATATTCTCTGAGAACAGATGCTCTTTTTGGGACGGAGAAACTGTTTATCTCACCTGAAAAAGCTGCAGGCATTTGAAGCTCAACACAAAGACACACGATGGTTCTGTGTTTATGCTTATTGCAAACTCAGGTCTCAGTTCGGTAAGCTGTCTAACAGCACTGCACAACGAAGCAAGGCTTTCATTATAGTGTTGCGACTTCTCCAATCCCATTTGGTTGCAACGTTGATACTCAAACTTAAACTGAAATGCCATCACTCATGTCTAAGTGTTGTGATTACTCTGCCATTGTTGCTGTTTGGGCTTGAGTTTCAGAGCTGACGCAAATATTGTGCAATGATTTTACACATCATAGCTGCAGATTAGTTACTGTGCATTAATTTTCATGGTGTTTTATGAATGATAATTACTTGGCATATCAGGCTCAGAAAGGCATGCAAATGAGCGGAGTTCATTAGAGGCATTAGAAACACGTTACCCAATTATGGCATTCTGCTTGGCTGTGCCAGTGACAGACAGAATTTGGATGCACTACTCTGTTGCCTATAATCTAACTGGTTAGAATGAGGACCCAAATTACCCCTGTAAAATATATGATGGGTGTATAATGACTTGGAGGGAAAAACAACAGCCACCCCCTGAAAAAACAAACAAATAA